>CAVNYN010273840.1:0-19350 GCA_963692815.1 Nyctanthes arbor-tristis
AAGGTTCATAACGATAAGATGATGTTATATATAACTCTTCCTTCAACTAAATTGACGACAACTATTTGCACCGGAGAAGAGAGATGATTCATACGTCCATTTCACCGTAACTCAACAACATTAAAAGGCAATCAATTCATAAACAAAAAACACTTATATAACAAAAGAAGCCGATTATGTTTCATAAACAAAAGACACTTTTATAACACTTGCAGTTTCTTATTCACCACAAAAGAAACCAAGTGACATTGACATGTTACATACAATTTTCACATCAAACCATTAATTTTTTGTTCAACTTGAGTTTCGTTGCATCTCTTTATATTCAACGAGAACAACTATTAGAATAAAAAGGGAAATGAGTCATAGTTCCATTTCAGAAGCTCTTAACAACAACAAAAGACAATCTATTTATAAATAAAAGACACTTGTATAACAAAAGAAACTGCAAGCATACTATTTTTCTTCGTTGTCACTCGGTTATTTTCATCACTACATTTTATAATTCAGTGGATATTTTATCTAATAAAAGACAAAGGTCGTAACAACAGGACGATGATTTTTATATGTAACTCTTCCTTTAGCTAAATTGAATTAGGCGAAATGATGAACGGAAAATACGAGTCTGTTAAGGAGTCTGTTGACAGACCTACAAATAGACTGGTCTGTTTATGGGTCTATTAACAGACTGGTTCACAGAACGGTTAACAAACCGGCCGGTTATCAGTACATACTGGTTTCTATTGATAAGTCTTGAGTATAACATTTGATAGCAAAACAACTCCAGTGCAAAAGTTCATATTAAGTTGAACTCAGAAACCGCAGTTTACATATTTCTCAGGACAATACGAGGTTGACTTACTCCAAACAAAATAAATGATAGTCAGATATATTCTTTACAATGACTTTGACATGTCACTTTACTTGCTCCTTCAAAGTATGTATCCCAGAGTGTCCCTGTCCTCTCTATTTTGTCTTGGTAAGTAGTTTCATTGTCCTCTCTATTTTGTCTTGGTAAGTAGTTTCATCCTCTAGGTTTAAACCTGTGACAAGTGTGAATTCATAAAAAGAAAACCGGGCAGCCTTTCCTTCACCTAGGTCAAACCATAACTCATTCTTGTTTACAGATTTCACCATCCTCAGTAACAACCCATGTAACATTTGCCCAGAAATTTGCATTTTCCTCATTTTGTAAATTTTGCCGAAACACCCTCGCCTCAACTTTCTTCTATATGTTACATCCAAAGCTTTGTACACGCTCTTGACATTAGCAGGGGTACTAATTGTTGTCACTTTTCCCTCAAACCTATCTCCAACGGGTATTACATACTCCATCCTGCAACCACATTAACAAAACAAGTCTGTCTATAGGTCTGTTAAAAGACTCATTAACAGACCAGTATGTTGATAGGTCGGTCTATAGGTCAATTAAAAGACTCATTAACCGACCGGTATGTTGATAGGTTTGTCTATAGATCTGTAGAAAGACTCATTTACAGACCGGTCTGATCATGATAATAAAAATATAATGTGTGTCATTCATGGGATTTAAAACATAAGGCATTATGCTTAAGGTATGATTTCAAATGCATTAAGAAATAGGACAATTGATTTCCTGTCAACAATTTTACAAGTTTCTGCTGATTAGTTCCTGCCACTAAAATATTTAAAACAAAATTTGCAACTTGAACTCATTCAGTAAGCTTAGTAAGCGAAAAGACTGGATCAATTTGGTTATTTGTCTGGGGGTTGGCCGAATAAAGAAAAATGACAACAGGCCAAAGCAAAATACTCAGAAGAACAATGAATGAGAATAAGAGAGTGTCATGAAAAAACAGACTTCGTATTCTCTTCGTTTTTTGGAGTTGTAGGGAAGAAGGACAAAGTTGCTTCAACTGCTATAAGATGTGTATTTCTCTTATATATATACTTAAAAAGAGTTTACTTGAAATAAATAAAGATGAATTTTTATAATATTAGTAGATCGGAAGAGTTACTACCATTTTACAATCAACCATCTTTGACCCCTTTCAGATAATATATAAATTTAAACATTTATATGTACACTATAATGATAATAATAATTAAATGAAATGTAACTCATAGCTTAATTGAAAACTTACATTTATGATTTGTGAACAAGCATCACCAACATAAATAAAGGAGTCTAAATCATTAATTTTATTTATTTAATTCTTGAAACTAAATTAGCTCAACATATCAAACACAAGTCTATAATTAATCATTTTGACTTCTTTAGTTTGAACACAATAAAATAAAAATATGATTTCTAATAACAAGAAAAATCATGTGATTCGAACAAATACTGTAATGATTAAATTCTCAAGTTTCGCACACGAAGTCACGAATTTAAACCACACATGTTTCTCTCCTATTTCCCCTCCCCTTCCCATGTCTCCTATATTTGATCAACAACCTTACTTGTTAAACATGTTTTTGACCAATCTCCACTTTCATGTGAAGACTATAATGTTGAATGGATGCATGTTCCCATCAAGTTAAATCTTAATTTTAGCATGTCAATATATTCAATTTTAATCAATTTAAAATCGTGTAAGCTAACATTATTATTAATTAATGGAGAAGACGACCTAAGAACATAACCGTTGACCAATTCAAAAATGGTCTAGTTACTTCTCACATATTTCTTCCGATCTCAAATAATTATCATCATAATTGTCTTACAAATCATTCCCATTTGACAAGTGTATTTGTTCTTAAATTGGATGTATATATTGTTCATATTCTATAGCACGGTCGAATTTGCATCCCCATCTAGAAGCATAGAATTATTAGGGATGTGACACAAATTTTTGATTGAATGAACATCTGCTCATGTACAAGTTGAAGGTCCATTGATTTAGAGAAGTTGAAGGTATAATGGGCCGGGTAGATGTGAAACTAGCATAAGTCTATATAATTGGCTACTATGATGAAACTTAAACATGAAAAAGTTTAAATAATCAAAATATATTATTTCAAATATGCAATTAAAAGTTTAGATTCAACTTCAAGGCTCAGAAAGTGATGTTCTACTATGAAGATTAAAATTATTAGTTGGCTTGCTTCTTTTCACTTTTTCAGCTGCTTAAATATTTTCAGCTAGAACCAAATACCTTGTGGATACTGTTTCAATACAACATGTTTAAAGTGCTAGGATCATCCCTCCGACCCAAAAAAGAAAAAAAAAATAATAATCCCAAAATGGTTTCAATTTTAAAACTTTGTCCAATTTTTCAGCATCAATTCATTACATAATAAGATTCACACAGCTAAACCAGATACCACAAAACTAGAATATATTAAGAAAGAATTGGAACACATACAAGGTAGCTGCTAATAGATCTTTCTTCAATGCATCTAAGCTCCTATAAGGCACGTAATGTGTTCTAAGCCCTACATATAGAGCATCAGTTGGTGTTGATATCCTAAATATCCTATTTCCAGTGAGTCCAAGGTAAGCTCCTAAAAAAATTCGAGCAAAGGGAAAAATAGATATATCAGAGGATAAGACCAATTACACTAGAGCTTTATCCATATATTTCATCAATAAACGCTATGCTGATTTCCAAATTGGCAAAACATTACTACAATAGAGGCGTCAAGTTTAAACACACAACACAGAAGACATGTGAATGGGATTTTTGAAATGCTAAGTATCATTTTTTTTTTTAATTTACAGTGGAAGAAGAAGCACATGATGACAAAAACTAGATAATGGAAATATGGGATGAATGGGACTCCCAATTAAGAGTTAGGGAATTAGGAATTTATGATTTATGGTTAGAAAAAAATTGAGGAATGAAAGCTTACCCGCTGAGTGATGACTGTGGACTAATGTTCTAGCTACCTGCTCGCCGGTCGAAACTCGGATGAACTGGCCGGAGGAAAGCAACAGCCGGAGATGGGGGTTGAGGTTCAACCTGGAGTCGTTCCCGTGTAGTGGTGAAGGGTAATTTTGAAATTGATAAAATTAAATATTAATGGATTTATTTTTGAAGTCTAAAAAAGGGTCAAGGGCCATTTTTGAAGTCGGGTCTGACGGCCAATTACCACTAATTCCTCTACACGGATTCTATACCGGGCTTCGGTGCGGTTGATCCGATTGTAACTTCCGGTCTGAGAGCTTGTTCTTGGAGCCTTCATCATTTATTTTTGTTTATAATCTGCCGACATTATTCCTTCATTTCATTTCTTTTAAAAAAAGTAAAAATCAAGTGACAATATTTTAATTTTTATAAAAAGCAACTAAGATGATTTCACAAACACATTAATATATTTTTATTTAACACTATAGTCTGGTGTGGTACATTACACGTGTCTTTGCGCGACATGTGTAAGTTTGGCAAGGGTAGGGAAAATGGAACTGTAAAATTATAAAAGAATGTATGTGCTATGAATGTAAAGAAAGATATTGAAAAATAAAAACAAAAAATTTAGAGCATATGCAGTTGATATTAATTTGATAAATATTTTATTTAAATAAAGCTGCAAAGAACAAGCTCTTGTCATTTACTTGAGCTAACACAGTGTAGTGAATCCAACTGTAACGTCTAGTTTTAACATTTAATTGAGATAATAACATATTATTTTATACAAGAATGGTTATTATCCTCTAACAAGTTATTGATTATGAAAGTTCAAATTAAAATTTTACTGATTTTATGTTTTATATTTTTCACAGTTATACATTGATAGACTTTAGAATCAACCTCTCTTCTTATTTGTATATATTTTTTTTTCTGATTTTATGTTTTATATTTTACACAGCTATACTGGTGGAGGCCCAAAAACCATGATAATACCGATTGGTGATTATATTAAAAGGAAAAATACACGTTTATTAGAAAAAATGAAAAATAAAAATAAAAGGAGAAGAAGAGAAGTCTTTTGTGTGTTTAGACATGTGTCAGATGAGCTCATGACAATATTACGGTAGATTGCTTAACATGACATTTGCCAGTTAGGTTGTCATTCCAATAAGAGAAAAATGATAGTCCACTAGAGATATCCCCGTGCGATGAATGAAAATAATACCTAGTATTCTTATTGATGAAAATAATAATATATCGGCTCTATAAAGATAGTTGCTTATTCCTTTTAATATCCATCTAAAAATATGGCTCCCTTTTCTTTAAAAATATAGTTGAAATTATTAGTTAACATGCATTGTTACAAACAAATTAGAATTATTAAAGTAGAATAATAATCAATTAATAAAAGTGTATACTAAGAGAATAATCTTAAGTTTACCTTCCAATATTATTATTTTTTTTTTATACAAGGAGGATATAGGGAGCGGAGAGAAGTTCAAGGACGAGTAAGTGTGATTAGAAATCGGGACCTCCAATTCAGAATGCAAGCATTTTAACCATTAAAACACAATTCGAACCACTATCTATATATTTATTAAATGAAAAGAGACGTGATACTCCTATACCACAATTTTCCTGCCAAAAAATTTGTTAGTAAGGTTTTTTTAGACATTTCTTTTTATACTACGATAAGTATTCTGAATTTTTCAATTTTTTTTAAAAAAAAAAATTTATTCACTTTTACCTTATCTATTCATCATCTGAAATAAGATTCACTATTAATTTAATAACTAACAGATAATTTTTATAATTTAATCGTTTAAATTACAAAAAAAGTTGATTATCCAATTGTCTAACATATCTTGAAATTTGTAGTTTAAAATTAATAGAAATTAAATATATATATATATCTCGTTAGTTTAAGGTAATTGGAAATTATAATTATAATTTTTTCTTAATTTTTCCAGATCGGAAGAGCATATTAATAATTACGAATATTTTATATATGACTACTTTTATGTATTATTGGTTTATACCAAAGTATCAGGTCGTAGTCAACGACCTTCAGGTTAGAAACATAGCCCACTTGGCCACAAGCTGGCAGCCCTTCAGTACGGGCCCACAATCCAACGTATCAAGACCTTGACAAGCTTAAAGTCATCAGGCCATATATTACGACCTTTATAACCCAACTCGCTACATATCTTTACATATGCACTTCTAGTCAGCTCTCGAGGCCGCTCGCCTCATAGAGCTCAGGTTACGTTGCGATCTCGTAGGCGGTTAAACCGCCGTGCAACTTGCAAGCCAACTTACATGACTTATCACTCTAGAGTTGCTGTGACAGCCGTATTTAATGTAAAGGTGGTATTTGTATTTCTCATGTAACAGCTAGCTTGCACTTGGTCAAAAACGCTTGACACATGCTCTAGCTAAATGTGCTTAGAATGCCTATCATTAGTCAAGCATTTAATGTATGCAATTAGTACATACTAATTTGCACGTTATAAATAGGAGGAAATTCCAAATAATAAAGGATTTGCCCCTTATTTGCAACGATCTTGTCTTCCAAGCCTTTACTTCTCTCATTTAATTCTCTCTACAAGCCTCAAACAACATCATAAATTCCTCATTTATTGCTCAAATTAATTTGAACAACAGTTTCCCATGTAAACAAATTCATTTGTTGAGTCAAGGTGAAAATTTGCATCAACATTATCGAATTTATATAATCATAGTGCTATCTGACTTTATTGGTTTCGAATAATAAATTTTTTCACAGCATACGTAACCGTCCAACCAACAATTATTTCGTACAATGTCATTTATCTAAATTATTGCAAAAGAATAAACTAATATTTATTTGCTTTAACGATAACAATCATGTTAAAATTTGTTGTAAATTATAGATTACCTTAAGATGACAGGAAATAATTACATTATTGTTTGCTTGATGTTAAAAATTAATTATTTCTTATTGGGTAACGTAACCTTATAAAGTTTTATGATATAAAAAAAACTTATAAAATTTCATATTATTGATTTTTTAACAATAATTAGATATGTATTCTTCCGGCATCACATGGGTGAGTATCTAGTTATTATTACATTAATGGACTTTTTCTAATCTCTGCAAGAGTAAAAATAAGAATATTATTGTGCGACAGATATAGTATCAATGATGGCCAAACCATGTCCAGTTAGCGTGATCAAACCACATATGACATGATGGACTTGGAGTTTGATAACACCGGTCAGTTGGAGACAACAGATGAAATTATAAAGAAGTACACGGGGAAATTACAAATATTACAAATATTAATGATGTATGCAGGAACGTATTAACACATTGTCATTTGAAAGATTATTTAGTCGCCCATAATTCATTATTAGACTGACTAAGATTTCATGGAAGAAGAAATTAAGAATTTTAACTTGTGTTTACTTCAATCTTGAAAATTTATTGGCCGACCAAGGTTGACCAAGTAAATAGGATTGAAGAAGAATGGGATTTCGAGACATGCCTTGCAATCATTGAGGAAGCTCGCGATAGGCAATCCAAATCAAGTAAAGAGAAAGAATCTGGAGGAGTTGTGTTTCTGCCTTTATAACTGTTTGGTAAAGATGATTCACTTGAAGGCAAAGAACATGAAGAGGTGTCTAGATCGGAAGAGTTACCTGAAGATGATTGGTTTGACGACTCATAACACAAGGAGGTGTTTGATGAAGAGTCATCTTGGAAAGCATTAGAGAAGGTAGAATCACGCTCAGAGAATACAAGAGAGTAGCTGCTTGAAGAGAATGAAGCGTCATCTTGGTCAACATCAGAAGGAGAGAGCTGTTTGAGGAACATGAGAAGACATCTTGTCATGCATCAAAGATATGGGAGCTACCAGAGTCAGAAGAAATAAAAGATGAATGGCAAGATGATAGAGATTTTGCAAGTGAAGTCCGACAAAGCCTTATAGAATTTGCATATGTACAGGAGTTGAGCAACAACAAAGAGCACAATCATACATTGAGCCTAGAAGAGGATGGCAAGGGAATCAAGTATGACAAATGGAGAACTCCAAAAGAAAAGAGCTCGTTGCACCGACTAGAAAACTTGGTCATGTCAAGATCATTAGGTATTCGGACATGACCCAGTATAACTGGAAGATAAGGCTCAAACAAGAAGCCGGTGCTCAATGGAAGAATTGAAGAAGTCATCATAGACTTCTACAGAAGATACTGGAATTATCGAGTAACATTACCAACTTGCTAAGAATATTTTGAAGAAGTTTGATCAAGAGTTCCTAATCTCCATTTGTGGAAGAAATTTCGGAAGAGTCAAGAATTATTGAAATACAAATGGCAGCAGACATAAATGGAGAAATATGGAGTAGGCAAGTTGCAGAGAAAAAAATGAAATGAAATGAAATTAAAGAATAAACAATACACCGCCGCCATGCATAATGAATTAGAGAGAAAAATTCCACCGCCTTTGATGTATTTAAATATTCCTCAGCCTTGTACCTTGTGCATGAGTGAGACGACAAATGGAGTGTGAGTGAATGAGTGGAAATTGAGCTTAAGCTTGTGCTCAAGTGAGTGGAGAGTTAGTGGTGAGACAAATAAGTAAGTTGGTTATTTTAGTGTGTTCATAAGTTTCCCATTATAAGCTAAATATATATGTGTACGTAATATAAGTTATCTCTTTGGCGTGTTGTAGATAAGTGGTAAAGCTTCAATAACCGCAAATAGTATCAAAGCTCGGGAAACTCAACACTTCAAATTTGTTTGAAGCTCGCACCACGAATACCAATCTGAACAAAGTCACTAAGTGTATAATATATGAAAACAATGTTGGGAATGAACTAATACAAGTGTTACCTGGTTGAAAATTAATCCTCATATTTTTTTATTCCCCTACTTTAAATGCTTTATTTATGATTATCCTACTGTGCATTGGTGTTTGATCAGTTTTACTTATCCTAATTTGTTGCTGGCCCAGGTTGCTTAGAAGATTTTATATTTCGATGTAATAATAGTAATTTAACTTTCAATAGTCACTGTGTTTTCTATGGATAGTTTCTTTATTTAGTTGCTTTAATTAGATGCATAAATCATGAAAGTCTTTCTATAAAGTTAGATAAAGCTCTTTTTAAGGAGCCTTACTCTTATTTGGTACGAATCTAACAAAAATAGCCCAACATAAATCATGGAAGTCTTTTTACAAATCTAGATAAGGCTCTTTTTAAGGAGCCTTACTGCTTGTTTAGCACGAATATAACAAAAACAGTTCCACAAAAACAGCCCCACAGAAACTGTTTTTGTTAGATTCGTGCCACATCAGGGTAAGACTCCTTTATAAGGAGCATTATCTATCTTCTTAGAAAATTTCATAAATAATGTGCTATGGAAATTTTAACTCCCTTTTTCACTCATATAGATAGAAGATTTGAAAAGCATAGATAATTTAATCTTTGTGTAGTGATCCTTGAATTGACATTCTTTTGCGTTATTTTGTTGTAGTTATAATGCCCATTTCCAATGAAGAAGCTTACGAGATCAACAAGTTTTAATGGGTGGGAAAGACCCTGTAATGAAGAGAGGTGATTGTTTTGCAAATATTTCTCCTCGCTTACATCATCAAAGTGAATATGCTTTTATTATACCTTAGTTTTAGTGAACGGTTCTTACATGTACTTTTACACATTCTTTAAGAATACTAATGAAGCTTCGGATTGTGGTTGAATCTTCACCGAACCAAGCATGCCCATATGTTTCCATTATAAACTATTACACTCGTTGTTAGGTTTGTTTAGTATAATAATGAAGCATTCGTGATTTGTATTTTGTGTTACTTCTTTTTCGTGGTCCATAAGTTTGCTGTTAATTTGACTTTTTTATAAGTTGGATGTTTTTCTAATGGGTGTCGATTCCAACAAATAATAATAAACTTACTCTAAAAATATAAAAACTATAGTAGCAGCGAGTAAGGTCGTATTTACAGAGACTGGTGAGATTTAACTTTCCAAAGGCAAAATAACTAAATTAAAAGGGAGGTTTTGATGTTGATGAACAAGATAAAATAAAATAAAATAAAATGTAAATTCAGAGAACAATTTGAAATGTGGAATTTCTAAACAGAAAAACACAAATTGACAAGGAGATAATATATGTGATAAAAATCCAGCTAAATGTATAATCTTAGAATTGATTTCAACACTTGATCATTGATGCAAATTTAAAACCCTTAATTTTTTCTCTAAATTGGTTATGACTATTGATACGATCGAAAAATCTATCATCCCTTACTTTTTCGATAATCAAGGGATGCTCGTTGATTATTTCTTTTGCTAACAAACAACCCTAGAATCGTTCTTAAGATTTAATTTCTCAACAACATTAAGCACTATAAAGACTACCAATTCTAACCAATGAGTAGATAAGATCAATTCATTTAAGTTAGGTTGTATATTTCTATAACATATATTTAACACATTACTTATATCTAATTTGTTATTTTACTACTTAGGTCAGAATTTTTAAACAATTGCGGATCTAGAATTTCAATTGGCAATATATCATTCCAATAATTACACAATGTACACATCGAATAATCAATAAGAACAATAATCATAATAAACACGAGAAAGATATAAATGCGTGAAGAACAAAGAATATAATAAAATCAATTCGACCTTAAAATTGTCTTAGAATCAAAATTTCAATAAAATCTTGTGCTAAAAATAAGTAATTTAGATATCTATTGATTAAATAAAAATAACCAAAGTATTGTTGTTCAATTTTTGACGTCGAAGAAATGGATTAAGAATTCTGCACAACTTCTTTACGCTGCCATCTTCACTTCCAAATCAATCCTCAAAAGCCCTCCAAAAATTCAAATCCCCCTTGCAATCCTTCCAAGTCAAAGTATACATTCTTTTCCCCGGGCCCGTCTTTGTTTTTGTTTTTTTCCGAATGAATTTGGCCTCCAAGCCTTCACGTGAAGTTGTTTTTAAGGTCAAAGTTTTGGGTCTTTTCTTTTCTCTACTCCTAGCCACAACCATTTTTCTCCCCAAGAATGAATTTCCCAACTTTTCTAAAAGCCTTCTCGTGCAGCCCGACTTCTTCCAAGTCCAAACTCTTATTTTTCTTTTTCTTTTTTGTTTTCCTTTTTTTTTTTCTTCTTTTGGTCCTTCAAACGTTTTATCGGGCCGAGTCTAATTTCTGTGTCCATCTCTTTTTAATCCAAATTAAGCTTGTCCACACCTTAAGAAAAGTTGGCTTCGGATCAGTGAATTTCTTG
This sequence comes from Nyctanthes arbor-tristis, assembly GCA_963692815.1. Lineage (NCBI taxonomy): Eukaryota > Viridiplantae > Streptophyta > Magnoliopsida > Lamiales > Oleaceae > Nyctanthes > Nyctanthes arbor-tristis. The sequence goes on from CAVNYN010273840.1 coordinate 11,131, forward strand.
AGCTCCAATTCTCTTTTAAAATTTCTCAAATTGTGTCCATTTGATTCAGTGCTTTCTTCTATTCTACAAAACACAAATTTCAATTAATATGCAAATATTAGCCATTGGAAGTAATCAAAGTATGAGGAAAATAACTTAATTTATATATCATTTATGCACTTTATCAAATTCCGCTACACTTAGACAATGCTTCTCCTCAAGCATTCAAAACTCAAGTTCTTCACTTAAAATTCTCATCATCATCCCTTCCTCTACTCTTACGCATCCTTCTATAACCCAAATTATCATACTTCATCGATTTAAATTTCAACACAATAAGCAACCAACAACAAATAGAGTAAATTACCATCAACCACACAAATGATCAATCGCAATTTCTTAAAGTCTAAACGTTATGGGATTTATCACCCTTACAAATTGGATTCACTAATTTTACTCAAAGTGTTTAGAGTGTTGAAATTTACTCTCAAATCAATATATAGAAGATCCTTACCATAGGCTTATTAATATATCACGTTGGCTTCACCAATGGACTGAATGCAAGTAAGAGTCGTTGGGGGGAAGGACTTTTTGGCTAAATAATTGAAAGAAATGTATAAATTCTATGGACTCTGAATCCATATCCTCATAAAATATATTATTCCCTTCCATCCATGCACTATAAGCAATTAAAGCCCATATTATTCAAAGAACAATAATAAATTGAAAATAATAAACTAACAAGAGTACTCAGTGTAATTTATTTTATTTTTTTCAATCTTTTTTGAGATTCTCTTTCTTTTTTTTTTCTTTTCTTCTTTTCATTTTTTTTCCTTTTCTCCTCTAAATTAGGAGATAGGCTAAATTGCATTTGAATAATTCATTCTCAACCACATGTTTCGTGTTTCTACTTTGAAAGACTAATGAAACTCAAAATATGAACCCTTTAATTCCAACACCGCCAATTTTTTTCAAGAATAAACTGAAACCCATGCAATCAAGCTTATACATCCCTTCAATTTAAAGGTTCAAGTGAAGTGGTAATTGATAAGGAAAAAGATTCATTTTTTTTTAAAGCTTGTAACGAGGTTAATTTCCAACAAAAGGCTAATGCTCAAAGTTGGCTCTCTAGAGGTATATACATCAAGGTAGGCTCATTTAGAAAGCTAAATTTGGCCTTACCTAATGCCTTTACTAATATAGTGCATTCAAGTCCAGCGATGTATCACAACATACATAACAAAGCAAGTTCTAGAAGGAATCCACTATGCATGACAATTACACAATCAAAAGAATAGAGCATGATATAATGTAAGTGCTCATGGCCCAAAAGCTCACAAATTAAGGTTCATATATGTATCAAATCCCACACATTCTTCATCCATTCAATTATCAAGAGCAATCAGACAATGTACAGTAAACAAGAATCCAACTATCCATGCTAATCACTCATCGTGTCTCAGTTCATCTCAACAATGCACAATAGTCAAAATCACATAGGGATGAACAATAGTAGAATCTAAAATTCAGAAGATAATTGAATTTTTTTCCCAAAAATTTTCCAATTTAGAGCAAAAATTGACAAAAATAAAAGTAAAATTCAACTGCTCAATGAAAAGCATTGTAATTAATCAAATTTAAAACAAAAACAAAACTATGATAAGAGCCCCCTCCCCTTACACTTAAAACCAAACATTGTCCTCAATGTATCAAAAACAAAAATTTCAAAGGACAAAACAAATAATAAAAGAGAAGACTTCCCTAAAATTGTGAAGTATCATGGAGAGGAGGGTGTGAGACAGTTGAAAATTTTTCTTTGAAGAATCATAGCTCATAATCCGAAGCTCTCCTTAAATAAGACGCGGGTACAACTTATATCCATAATTTTCGACTAGTTTTCCTTTTACGAGGCGTGACCACCCCTTATCACTAATTGTCTTCTACACAAAAATGAAAGAACAAGACCAAATTTCAGTAAAGAAAATTATAGAAACTATAAAAAAATAACAATAATGGCATCGAACTAAAAATAAAAACAAATGCTAAAAAGAAATTTGGGATGCCTCCCAGTAGCGTTTTTCTTTAACAGCTTTGGCTAGACATCACTATCATCTAATAAATGTAAGCTAGGCATTTCTCATAACTTTAGTTAATTCCTAAAGAGTAAAATTCCTGCTCAGTGCAATATTTAGCTTATCATCATCAATGAATTCAAAATCATCTTGTGCCAAAGGATCAAGAACATCTATACCACAAATTGAAGACATATCACTAGGATATCACATGGCATCATAAATATTAGTGTACCATCATGCACATCGATTTTTGTTCTAGATGTTTTTAGAAAATGTCCTTCTAACAAAATTTGTGCTATAATAGATGAATCATCGACTTCTATATTAATCAGATAAAAGTCAGCATGAAAGACTAATTCATTGACTTACACTAAAACGTCACTTTCAAGATATACATTAGACCTATTAGCTAATTGAATTATCACACATGTTTCTTTTAAACGTCCAATATTTAAATATGAATAAAAAGATAAAGGCATGATATTTATTGAAGCGCCTAGATCTAACATCGCTTTTTCAATTTGAACATTACTTACTTTGCAAGGTATAGTAAACATACCTGGGTCCTTGCATTTAGGAGGTAATTTTTTTTAGAGGCCAGCTGAAACGTTCTCTCCCATACCTACTTTCTCATTGCTCTTCAGCTTTCTCTTGTTTGTATACAACTCTTTAAGAAATTTAGCATAGTGAGGAGCTCGTTTAATTGCATCAAGTAAAGGAATATTTACCTTAACTTTGCGAAAAATCTCAAGGATTTCTCTTTCTTCATCCTCTTTATTGGATTTCTTTAATCTTGAAGGGAAAGGAGGTTTTGTCGCCGGAACTTCTGTCTGTTCTTTATCAATGCCCTCAGTCTGGTAAGGTTGTAGGACAACTTCCTTTTCAGCTTCTTTCCCTGACTTGTTCTTCTTCACCCTCTTAGGCTCTTCCAGATCCTTCCCAATTCTCAAGGTAATTGCAACAAAATTTTGCCTTGGATTGACCACAGTTTGTGAAGGCAATTTACCTTGAGAATCCAATCTAGTCACAGTTGTTGCTAACTGACTCATTTGATCTTCTAGGTTCTTTATGATTGTTCTCGTCTCTTGTTGAAATTATTGTGTATTAGTTGCAAGTGATTTGACAATTTCTTCTAGAGACATACCTAAACTTGAAGGGGTTTGCTGTAGTGGAGGAACTGGTTGTCTGGGCTAGTATTGCTGGAATGGCTGGGACTGTGGTCTTGCCTTATAACTAAAGTTAGGATGATCCTTCCATCTTGGGTTATATGTGTTTGAGTAGGGAGCATTCATCTTTTGTGGTGGGTCAGAGAATCCTCTAGTTGTATTAGCATGCTTCATTGTATCTTCTTGAAGTGTAGGACACATGTCAGTTGGATGCCCAGAGGCAGCACAAATCCCACAAGCTTTGACCTGCTGCACTTGTCCTATAGCCATCTGTTGAACAAGAGATGTCAGATAAGCAATTTGATTTCCTAAAAAAGTCACTTTTACCTCTTTCACCCTTTTCACTGGGATGTCTTGTCTTAAGCCAAATTGCTGTGAGTTTGCAGCCATAATAGCAATCAACTCTTTAGCGGCAGTTGGGGTTTTATTCACTATGGCTCATCCACTAGTTGCATCCATCATCTTTCCTCTCTATGGGTAGTAATCCCTCATAAAAATACTGAATGAGTAGCTACTCAAATATCCCATTTGAGAACAGCTACCACACAACTTCTTGAACCTCTCCCAATATTCATGAAATGTTCCAGTATCTCCCTGTCTGACGCCATATATTTCCCTTCTAATTCTAGTAGCTCGTAAAGTAGGAAAAAAATTATCAAGAAATAGTCTGACCATTCCTGCCCATATGCTTACAAAACCTGGTGGCAAGTAAAACAGCCACCCCTGTGCTTTATCAGCTAATGAAAATGGAACAACCCTCAATTTAATCTGGTCCTAAGTGATTCCTTGACCACATAGAATTCCTTCAAGTGTTTATGGGAGTCTTCATTCTCAAGGCCATGGAATTTGGGGAGCAGATGGATCAACCCAGATTTTAACTCAAAATAAACTGTCATAGTTGGGTATTGAATGTCGAGTGGCTGTTGACTCACATTTGGTGTAGCTAAGTCGCTAAGAGTTCTTTCTTCCTTAGCCATCTCTTCTTTTTGTTCAGAGCCACTTGATGAAAAAAAATCCAGTAAATCCACTTCTAGCTCTGGTTCAGATGATGAAGGCGAAGACCTCTGTTTGCTCAGCTTTGCCTCTTTCCTTAATCTCGGAGGTGTTTTCTCAATTTCAAGGTTGTACTGAAATTCACCTGTATGAGAAGAACATGACATAAAAAGGAATACAATAATAAAAACAAGTAATATTTTTTTTAACAAAGAAAATCAAATAACTAAATGAAAGAAGTCATAATTTTTTTTAAAAAAAATAAACAAATAAAAATGAAATTAAAATAAAAATAAGAAAAATAAAATCTACTTGACACGAGTCCCCGGCAACGGTGTCAAAATATAAAAAATTTGATGGGTGTCGAATCCAATAAATAATAATAAACTTGTTTTAAAAATATAAAAACTATAGTAGTGGCGAGCAATGTCGTATCCACAGAGACTGGTTAGCTTTAATTTTCCAAAGGTAAAATAACTAAATTAAAAGGGGGATTTTGATTTTGATGAACCAAATAAAATAAAATGTAAATACAACGCACGATTTGAAATGTGGAATTTCTAAAAAAACGCAAGTTGGCTAAGAGATAACATATGTGATGAATATCTTGCCCAAGGTATAATCTTAGAATTAATTCTAACAATTGATCATTGATGTAAATATAAAAACCTTTACTCTTTCCCTAAATTGCTTATGACTATTGATACGATCAAACAACATGTCCTTTCTTACTCTTTCAATAACTAAGAGACACTCGTTGATTATTTCTATTGCTAACAAACAACTTTCGAAACATTCTTAGGATTTAATTTCTCAACAACATTAAGCATTAGAAAGTAACCAATGAATAGATCTCTGCTCTAAAAAACGCGCTTAGGAAGCGTGCCTTCCCCGCCTAGCTTATGGGGTAAGCGTTGAAAAAAGATGTCAACGATTTTTGTTGACCGTCTAGGTGCGATTAAGCGCGCTTAGGCGGTCAATGAAAACCGTTCACCGCTAGTTTTTCCCAATATTGAACATTTGGGCCATTTATTTGCTAATGGTCTAAGACTCTAAGTAATAATATTTGGACATTTTTTTTTTGTTTTGGGCCAATGAAGGTTTTTTTGGGCCATTTGTCGAGTTGAATAATACTTAATTCTCATATATAAAGTAGAACTCATTTACTTTTTGCCTTTTGAAAATATTAAATTACATAATATCTCTTAAAACTATAATGTAGATATAATATTTATGTTTTTAGATGTATTTTTCAATTTAATATACATTAATTTAAATATTTAACAGCTTTAGATTGATTAAAAGCTAAAAAAAAATTGAAAAATGCTTTTTCATGCTTAAACGTCGCCTAGGCGTGCTTAAGCTTGAAAAGCTCAAAGCTTGGGGTCATCGCTTTTCCGCGCTTCACGCTTTTTAGAACACTGAAATATATACGATCAATTCATTTAAACTAGGTTGTATATTTCTATAACATAGATTACACACTTTAATTATATCTAATTGGTTATTTTACCACTTAGGTTGGAATTTCTAAACAATTACGGATTTAAAATTTTAACTGGCAATATAGCATTCTAACAATTACACAACGTGCACATCGAATAATCAATCAGAACAACAAAAGTAAAAAACACTAGAAATATATAAATAGGCCAAGAACAAAGAATATAATAAAATCAATTAGATCTCACAATTGTCTTAGAATCAAAACTTTAATAAAAATAAGTAATTTAGCTATCTATTAAATAAATAAAAATCACCAATGTATTGTTGTTCAATTTCTAACGTCGAATAAATGGATCAAGAATTCTGCACGGCTTCCTTACGCTGTCGTCTTCACGTCCAAATCAATCCTCCAAAGTCCTCCAAAAATTCACGTCCCTCTTTGCAACCCCTTCAAGTCAAAATATATATTCTTTTCCGTGGGCCCCTTTTTTTTTTTTTGTTTTCTCCCGAATGAATTTGGCCCCCTAGCCTTCACGTGTCGGCGTAATTCTCAAAATGAAATTGTCTTTAAAGTCAAAGTTTGGGCCCTTTCTTTTCTTTTTTCCTGGCCACGTCTATTTTTCTCCCCAAGAACGAATTTCCCAAACTTTTCTGAATGACTTCTCGTGCGGCCCACTTCTTCCAATTCCAAACTCTTCTTTTCCTTTTTTTTTCGTTTTCTTTCTTTTTTTTTTTTCTTCTTTTGAACCTTCAAAAGTTTTACTGGCCGAATCTAATTTGTGATGTCTATCTCTTTTTTATTCCTAAGTAAGCATGTCCACGCTTTAAGAAAAGATCGCTTCAGATCAGTAAATTTCTTGAGCTCCAATTTCTCTTCTAAAATTTATCAAATTGTGTCCATTTTTATTCAACTCCTTCATCTACTCTGCAAACACAAATTTCAATTAATATGCAAATATTAGTAATTGGAAATAATCAAACTATAAGGAAAATGACTCAATTTACATATCATTTATGCACTTTATCATTTTCTTTCGCCACTGTAGGGAAAACGGTTGTTTGTTTTGAGAAAAGGTTGGGATTGGTGGAAGCTCATGGGTTTGAATTGAAAGAGCTACATGAGTTTTTTTAATTTAATTAAATAATAATAAATTATTTTTTAAAACGGGTTTTGGGGTGATGCAAAACTCATTCCTCCTCTATTAAGCATGTTGGCACAGCATATTGGGACAGGGAATCATCACCCTATTCGGGGGCACGTCCCCATGAATTACAAGATCTTGAGTTTAAATTAATATCCCTATTTTTAGATATGACAAAGTGGTGAAATCACTCAAAGAAAAGTTTTACTGTATTTATTGTTTTTTTATTGACCGTCTTCTTACAATATATTAAAATTTATACGGTTTTTCTATCATCTCCAAGGCATTTATTTATTTATTTGAAGAGAAAAGCTTAATTTTCATTACTAGAAAGATCCGACTTAAGTACAGGATGTAGCTAGAGGGAGGGCTATTTATAATACAAGAAGAAGAAAATTCATGGGCTCTATGAGCTAACAAGTGAGCAACACCATTTCCTTTTCATTAACATGCTGCACCATGAAGTTGTTGGTATGAGCAACTCCTTGTAGTCATAGACAGTTAGGCCTATTGATGCCAAATTTAGCTTTGGACTCAACAAACGAGATTTATATTCATGGGGAACTTGTATTCAAATCGGTATGAGCAATGAATGCAAATTCAGGCAACGAACGTTTGTAACCTTTGAAGTAAATAGAAGACTATATATGTGTAAAGATAAGAATAGTGAGGTTTGGGTGACGAACCCTTTTTCAATTATGCATGCCTCTATTTATAGTGTACATTTGCTTATTTGCATGGGGATAATAATTACATGTATTTAATGCTAGACCCACAGAGATGACATAAATGTCAAAGCGGCTGGGATTAATCTTTTACCTTTTGACTAATGGTTGCTTAAGCCATGCATGGAGCAGGTGACCATTGTTTTGCATTTAATGCTGGCGTCCCATCAGCCGTAAGTGATAAAGTTTCCCATGTGGATTCCCATGCTGTTGCTTAGCCTGCTGTCCCGCTAGGTTGCGGCGCTACGTCGGGTCGCCTCTGGGGAGCCCAGTCGCCCTGGACCGTAGGAGCGCTGGAGAAGTTGTCCACCTCCTAGTCGTTGAATCAGGTCTCCAGGTTCTCAGATTATTAGGTCATTAGGCTGTTGGGTTAGGTGAGGTGCTTGAAGCCTGTTTCCAAGACCCCGTACCTGTTGACCTCCGTTAACCTTCGACCCTAGGTGATTTTTGCGGCCTTGTGGGTACAAAATGCCCCCTCAAAGTCACTGTTCCTTGGGCCCAAGGTTTAGTGGCCTTGAAGGTTAACTGCCTACTTGCTTGAAACTCTTTTGCAACCCAAAATGTGACTCCTTGAATTTCGAAAAGGGATTGAGGTGGTGCTCTTTGCCACATGTTATTTGTTTAATGGAATGGCGTGTTCAGGGGTCTTTAAAGGCTATAATCATTATTCTTAAATGCTACCTTTTAAGTTCCC
>CAVNYN010273841.1:0-10075 GCA_963692815.1 Nyctanthes arbor-tristis
TACAAATGCATGTCCTAGAGTGGATATGACAGCTTGATAGATCTAAACCATTAATCTCTCTGAATCAGAGTTCCACATAAAGGAAGTTGATATTTTCTCTCTATTTAAGCACAAGGGCAAACCCAAGACAACTCCAGGACAAACAATAGGTAAAGCTACTGGTTGACATCTACAGTGTCTAGTGTTGTATCTGCGAATGAATTACGTGAAATTGTTTCGTACGAATAACAACAACCACCAATGCAACAGAAATCGAAGTGCTGCAAGTTATTTTCACTGTCCAGGACTCGCTTATCAGTAACAAAAGAAATATTCAGCATAAAGCCTCAAAGCAATCAGGCAAATAAAATAATAGGCCATTAGAGACCAACATCACAAGAATATCTAATAAAATAGATCAATGCCTCCGAGGATAAACAGACTACCATCAGTTAGCACATAAATGTCACATGCCGAGAAGTCGGCAGCTAATACACGTCCAAAACACGACTCATGAGACCAGCCAAGTAGGGATGCAAGTGACTTAAAATTTAGTAGGCATGCTCATAAAACCATAAATTAAGTGGTCTTCAACAAATCATCTTTCTAAAAATCTGCAGCAACTTGTTCTAGCTGAAGGTGAGAGAGACACAAATGTTAAGACCCAAATCAACCACAAATTTACCAATGGTGATCTTTCCAAACCAGACAAGGTCAAAAGTGATATTTATCATCGAATGTGATACACTCTAGTCAGAGAAGTAGAGATTTTAAAATTAAACACAACTTTGATAAAGCTCTGTTGAGAAGTAAATTTCAGAGAAGTGATTATCTTGGGAAGGGAGAAAAAGAAGAAAAGGCAGTGCTGAGAATTAGGGAAAGATTATGGAAAAATTTTAGAAATGATATCTAGGACAGGCTCTAAGAATCCCAACCCCACCAACTGCGGGCACATTTGAAAAGGCAAAGAGAAGGATATGAGCAAGAAGATGCACAAAGCACCGTGAGGAGAAAACAAGAACCAAATTCTAAAACATTGCAAGATTTGAAGTCTTTTATACACTCTTCAGCCAAACACCCAATCAGAACATGAATTCACATTCAGCCCACAAACAATTTATAAGCATATGATAATGGGGCTGATCTGCTAAACTTATATCAGATAGGCCTCCAGCAAAATAAACTCTTGATTTGACTTCTTTTGGAAGCTGTTCAATCAGATCTCTAGTAAATGAAGGTTCCCTGTCATGTAAAAAACCATGAATAACAAATTGTAGGAATCCAATTAATGCTGTATCAATAGAAAAATAAATAATAAATAGTCACATCATTATTATTATTATTATTATTATTATTATTATTATTGATCAAGCTCCAGACAAAGTCTCATAAAGCAAAAACAGTAAAGGGAAACAGAACATAATAATTACCTGCCACATAAACGAGTGATCACTGAACTGTTTTTCTGTGCTAATGACGAAATAGGATCGATAAAGAATTAGAGAAAATACACAAAGTTCATCACAATTTCTTTTAATGGAAAAAATCACTCAGTGACAAGTCGCACCCAAGGTTTTGTTACAACATCCAACAAAAGTAAACCATAAATTTAGAAAAGACCAAAGTGGTCAGTCTAAAGAACTATTTAGTTTACATAGCGAAATGCCAAAGTTAAATAAAAGCAAGAAAGAGCCAGCTGTTCGCCTAAGCTCCTCTTGTTACCTCGTTGGCAGGAATCCAGTTACAGATTGTATTACCTTGCCATGTATCCTGGTGGTCAGTTTCATTCATATCTCACTCGTAAATCTCGCTAAAGAGGCTTGGATCTCTCAAACTCAACATTAGTTAAATAAACCCACACACAATTGAGGCTCTTCCGATCGCAAAATTTATAACACACAGACAAATACATAAATGTACAGCATTTATAACTCTTATCTCAAGATAAATAAATTCTTAGTAAATCAATTCAGGTAAAAATATAGTAATCTTATCAACTTATAACAAAAAAAGGTCGTGATGCTAATGGAATTAAGTAGTTGAATTATACATATGGAAGATTTATAAAAGAATTTAATCACTTTAGCTTCCATGAATTATGAATTTCGGTAATTGATACCGTAGAATAGCATAAAAATATTAGTGAAGAAGTGCTGGCAGAAACATCAGTACGAGGTATGACGTGTGTTATCCTACAACAAGTATAAATATTTTAAAATAATGTCGCTGGCAAATAATCTTAAATAGCAATTCCAGATGTGAAAGTGCATACTAATAATACGGTTCGCTTTCTCAAAGAACACAAAAACCTTGTTCATGAAATTAACTTCTGAAGTTACAAAATTGTTGCCAATTTCAAGACCTGAATTTCCAGAAATCTTAGTATACAAGTTTCATTTCATAGAATCTCAAAGTTGGTATACAAAAAGTTACTTTCATTGGATACACGTGTAAAGAGAAAAAAAAACAGCATATTGTACAAATATCAGAGTAGGTTGTTTATGTGCCACTTGTAACCCAGAATGAAAAAAAATCTGATGGGCAAAAGCCTTAAGACATCAAGAATCTATAGTCCCAAAAGTATTCCAATTAAGAAATTAGGTCAGTATGCAATTATTCAAAAAGAGAAAATTCATTACTTAAACTTCACTCCCTGAGCCAATGGGTCCTTTCATGATTTTATTCTTTAACAGGTAGATAGGCAAAAAATCAAAGGCAGAATCATTTAAGCCTCCAGACAATCAGAATTTTGCATTGTCATAAACATAACAACATGATAACAGAATTTCGAAATCACATAGAAGAGATTCACTCCCCACAAGCTGGCCCATTAATGTAAAATCATCCCCATCACGGGACAAAAAACTGACGTAAATATTTAATAGCACACCATACCAGCTGAACAAATGAAGTAATTACAAAAGATGCCCTTTTTCAAATTAGAAAGTTTACTCACTTCGCAGAAAATGAACATTCGAGCAGAATATAATAACACCACCATATCAAGTGTATATCAAATAAGTCAAATGTTTTCTCTATATTAACATGTTAACAAATAATAATTTCTTTTTCATGTGGATAAATAGGCAATAATGCGGTAAGTGAATTCCTGATACAGCAAGTATGATACCACACAAAATGAAGTCATAACCAAAGAGAAACATCATGGACAAAATGGCATAATTCATTAATTGAAGTTGCCAAAGCAAAACATCAGAAAGGTTTTCTAAGCCAGGAAATACAATTGCCCTGAAGTAAAACTTAACATTCCTAAAGACTTCATAGTATTTGAGAAGTACCTATCTCAACTGAAAAGTACCTATCCTCAATGCAACAACTCGAATGTACATGATCAACACAGAGCACCCCATTAATGCCCATCACAGCAGAACCAAAGGAAAGAACCTAATTATTAACCGCTGTACGAACTCTATCATCTAAAGAAGTGCTGTATCGCTCACTTCTAGGCATCAACCGACAGAAAGCAAATTCCATTTTACCCAAGTGGCAGCCAACACATCCTCTATTGGCCACGTTGCACTCAGTGTATCGCTTCAGTACGCATTTGTTCATACTTGAATGGAGCTCTCCTTTTCATCCCGCTTCCTAGGCAAAGCGGAAATACTTATAGCTACATCGTCCTCATCACAATCACTATTACTGACCAGCTTTCGAACTTCCTTCTGGCAAGTATCCATATTAAAACATTCCAAATTCACGTCCACCTTTTTAGCCTGATTATTATTCAAAACATCCCAGAAAAAATCAGTCAAAACACTTTCATAGCAGGGCATCTTAGCGTATCCAGGAAAATAGTTAATGTCTATCACCAGGTATCTATTTCCAATGCGCACATCCCTAATCAAGTCAAAGTTAAACAAACGCAACCCCGTTGCACCCCTCAAACCACTAGCTATATTCACCAAGAAGCTCATTGGAGGCAACTCTGTTTTTTCATCTTCCAAGTCCATCATCTTATAATACTTGTCGTTAGCCCGCTCCACACTGTTTAAATTTGATACTTGTGAAAATGAAAGTGACGCCTCAGAATTTCCCAAATTCTCCTCCTTAACATCTGGAAGTGACTTCCTCTTCACACACTTAACATAATCACCCACAACATACACCTTAAAGATTACGCCCCCATGGTTGACAAACTCCTGCAAGACAACAGGGGGCTTCAGCTTACTCAGCCCATCCTTGTTAAACACCAAAGACATCTTGTGTGACTTTGCACTCCCATCCGCGACCAAGGGCTTTGCAATCACAGGAAACTTCAAGCCCTCATCCTCAAGATTCAAACCCGAAACTTCTTTGGCATCATAAATCACAATCTGCCTGGGAATCCCAAATGATTCTGTCTCGCACTCAATACTAATATCCGTAACCACCTCAAGCATGGAAATTCTATTGTGCAGCCTCTCAATGGCATTGGGGGAATCAATAATGGGGACATTAGGATTCTTTAAAGCATAGTCAGATAACTGTTGTTTCCAACTGGGACTGTAAATTTTGTGAAGAATGCAATCAAAAGGGCCCTGATCGATTAAGGGCTTTTCAAGGTTGATCTTGATGAGATCGATACCCCTATCCTTAGCGAGATTTACGAGTGAAACCTGAATGAAACTGGCTTGTTTCTTGGGGGCCAAGGCGTAGCCTATTCCATACCTTCTTCCCATTGCTTCCTCCATCAAAATTTCAATCTTGAATTTCTTGAACAAAAGAACACTTCCCCTGTTATCAAGAAAACTCTCATAACCATAAAAATGAAGCCCCAGAGAGCAACATTTAACTGATTCAAGAAATGAGATTCAAGAAAGGGGATTCAAGAAAAATAGGGTTTTATGAAAATATAACTGATTGGATACAATCTACAAGGCAGAGAAATTTTTTTTAATTTCTCATTTAATTTTTTTTTTTTTGGGGGAGAGGAAGGGAGAGAATTAAAGAAAGATGGGTTAGAGGATATTTATACGTTGGAGTTCCGATAGGGCCTGATAAGGTAACAGGGGTTGAGTCAAAGCAATCTACGTGGCATATTCCATGGTGATTATGCGGAATCTCGCCTGCCATGGAGATACCCCTTAAAATGGAAGGCTGAAATTGAAGGGAAAGGAGAAAGGGACATGGATGGGTGCTCGGTTTTTTTTTTTTTAAAGTTGACTATAGAGTATGGACTTGGGTCGTCGTTGCCATTGATTAATAATGTATAGACAGGAGCTTTGTTTCTTTTTCTACTCCTAGTGTCTTTTAGGTCACGTGTCTTTTTCCATTTTAGATTTTCTTCCTTTTTCCCCTAAAATGGCTAAACATATTTAATTTAAATTTATATGTCGATATCTCGACGAGTTTCTACACAAATAATCGATTATACCTGAAAACATGTGACACTATCATGGAAATATCATATCTCCTAGTTTATCTTGTGATAAGTTATTGTCTTTTCAAATTTTATTTATTTATTTTTATTTATATGCGTGATTATTCTTATTTATTTAAGAAAATGACAAACACGTGATATTTATTGCTTAACGTTACCTTTTCATTTGGATTTGTTTCTCATTTTTTATAGCGAGAGAAAATGTTTATCAGAATGTAATACAAATTTGTTTACCTTAATGGTGTCTTTGGTTATAAATATTTCAAATATAAGTCGTCTGTATTTCAAATCCACATGGCATCTATTCATACATGTCACATGGATAGAAAATTTTTTAATAAAAATTTCGGGAAGTTTTTAAAAGAAAACTCTGTAATTTTTAATTAGTTTGTGCGATCAATAACGTGCTTACCTTGCTTTAGTTTACATTGTTTAGTATTTGTTACATTTATCTATCAAATGCTATTAGCTTTAACTTGGATTCCCATTCTATCATTTTCTTTGATATGAGAACGTCATTCTCACGATATCCTAGAATGGTAGGATGATGTATACTTCATTTTTGAGTTGAACTTTTTAATGGTAAATGTGATTTTTCAATGTAACGAAAAAAAAAATTAAAGGTGTCTTGTTCAACAATAATTTTCTAAAGAGATTGATGATTCTTTTGCTTTAGTTGTTCTGAAAATGATAAGAAAGGATTTTAGTAAATTGGCATATACTTCTATTATTTTACATCTTTCAAATATTGTTTTAACAATAGTCGGAAAGCAAGATTTTACAAAAGAACTTTGGCACAATTGATAAATTTTTCCTGCCTATAGCACTTAGCTGACACCTTTTCTTGTAATGTCATACCACATCAATAGGTTTTTCATAAAAAAAAGTTGGCTAGCACAATTACAAATTTTTTATTAAAAAAAATTGTTACAAATCTAACAGCAAAGAATTGAACTCATCACTTAAACGTTAAGAAGTAACTTTTAAACTATTGTGACAACTCTTTTTTGCCAACAATTTTCATTTATATATCATCATTCTCGTATGTTTTCACTCAAAAAAATATTATTATTAAACACAATTGATAAATTTTCCCACCTATGGCACATATCTGGCACGTTTGCTTATAAACATACCACACTAATGGGTTTTTCAAAAAAAAAATTGTTACAAATCTAACAATGAAAATTTGAATTCATGACCTACATATCAAGAAGTAGCTTTAAACGATTGTGTCAACTCTTATTTATTATTATTATTATTATTATTATTATTATTATTATTATTATTATTATTACAATTTTCATTTATATATCACTATCACGTGTACAGTTATCAGGTTAATAATCGAGTCAATATTGAAAACTATAGTTGAGCTCATGTTTACCCTATAATGACTCTGTCGCACAAGGAATTGCAATCAAAGATTTCCTAAATCAAAAGCAGTGCAAGGCCCGCCCGCCCTGTTGTTACTTTTTATAAAAATATTGTTACAAATATAACGGTGAAAGATTAAACTCATGACTTACATGTCAAGAAGTAGTTTTAAACCATTTTGCCAACTTTTTTTTTTTTTTACAATTTTCTTTTATATATCACTATTTTCGCATGTTTTCACTCAAAAAAATATTATCGATAACCAAATACACTTGAATTGGCAACCGAGTTAGCAATGACCCACTGGTTGAAACAGAAGCAGGTCAACCCGTGTAAGGCCCGCCCTGTTGTCACTTTTCGTAAAAATATTGTTACAAATAATGGTGAAAGATTAAATTCATAATATACATTTCAAGAAGTATCTTTTAAACCATTGTGCCAACATTTTCTTGTTTACAATTTTCATTTATATATCACTATTTTCAAGTGTTTTCACTCAAAACATTATCATTAACTATATATACTTAAATTGGCAATAGAGTTGGCAATAACCCACTGGTTGAATCAGAAGCCCATTAACCCTGTCCAGTCACTGAGTCAACCCGTACAAAGCCCGCCCTATAGTCACTTTTCATAAAAATATTATTACAAATCTAATAGTAAAAGATATAACGCATGACTTACATATCAAGAAGTTGTTTTTAAACCATTGTAAAGTTTGGAAAGTTCAAGAAGAACAACAGGATTGAAAGTATAACTTCCTCACAATTAAATCTAACTTCAAAGTTTCCTACAAGTGAGTTATGAAATGGTATTTATGGTACAAGCAATTTGGAGCCCAAAAGTGAAGAAGAAAATTAAAGAAAAAGGTTTAAATTTTGAGGAGAAAAAAGGCAATTGCGTGTTTCAATCGTTTGTCCATTGCGGCCACACTATTTTAAGCATTGCGGCCGCATTGTCATATTGCTTGCGGCCGCATGAAGGGCCCACCAAAAAGGGGGCATTCTAGGTACTGGGATGTGCATCAGTGAGTCTGTACTCCTTTGTACATTGCGGCCGCATAGGCCAAATTTCGTCCATTTCTGGAAATTATTTTTCTAATCCTTGAACTTCTAAATTCACTTCAAATTTGGTACCTAATACTTATTTCTTGCAAATTTTGAATTTGACCTCGAAAGCCAACTTTCTTGCATAGTTGATCCTTGACTTAAATCAAATAAACCTTTCTTTGTCCTTTAGCCTCTAACTCAAACTCAAACTTCATTACTTCCTCCAATTGTACTTGTTTCAATAATTTTTTAATTAGCCCTATCATCATGAATTTTTTTGGCCTTTGACATGGTGATGGGACCTGTCGGCAAATAAACCTAGGTTTTACTTCTTGGTTTTCATCATCCCCTCCATCATGAAAGGGATTCGAGCTCAAATTGTCAGCTGCATCAAAAGGGGATAGATCAAAGACATTAAATGTGGCGGAAACATTATACTCATCGGGAAGATCAATTTTGTTGGCATTGTCATTGATCTTTTGATCTTTTTTGTAATTTGAAATGACCCATCACCATGGGGTTGCAACTTGGATTTCCTTTGATTGGAAAACCTTTCCTTCCTTAAATGAAGCCACGCCCGATCACATGGCTTAAAGGTTACTTGCTTTATCCATTTGTTAGCTTGGGAAACGTAACACTCATTCTTTTTCTCAATTTGGAATCTCACCTTCTCATGGAGAAACTTCACCAACTCGGCCTTTTTCTTCCCATCTAGACTCCCTATTTCATCAATAGGCAAAAGAATCAAATCCATAGGAGTAAGGAATTAAAGTCATTAACAATTTCAAAAGGAGAAAAGTCAATAGTAGAATACACGCTGCGATTGTGAGCAAATTCAAAAAAGGGCAAACTCTCCTCCGAAATTTTCAAATTACTCTTAATGATAGTGCATAGGAGTTGTGTCAAAGTCTTATTAAACACTTCATTTTGCCATCCGTTTAGGGGTAACAAATACTTGATAATAAAAGTTTATTACCTAATTTTCCCACAAAACCTTCCAAAAGTGACCAAGGAATTTCACATCCCGATCTAATAAAATGTTCCTAGATTGGCCATGTGAGTGGCATCATCTATTTCATGACAAGAAATGAAGTGTGACATCGTGTTAAACCTATCCATAACCACGAAAATTGCATCATTCTCATTCTTTTGACCTAGGTAAATCCAAAACAAAATCCAAAGAAATTTCAGTCCAAGTATACTAAAGACGGGTAATAGAGTGTACAAACCATGAGGTAAAATTGTGGACTTGGCCTTTCTACAAGTAAGGCACCTATAACAAATCCTCTCAACATCCCTTCTCATCCTTTTTCAAAAGCAATCCTTTTGCAAAATATCTAAGGTCCTTTTAACCCCCAAATACCCCCATCAAACCTCTCCCATCGGCTTTTTAACTAACAACTCCTTCATAGAACAATTTGGCACACAAAGTTTATTTTTCCAAAATAAAAATCCATCATTCCTATAGGACTTATGATAATCATTCTTTCACAAGCACCAAAAGCATTTGTAAATTGGCATCATTAATATAAAAATCTTTAAGATATTCAAAGCCAACAACTTTGCACTCAAAAGTAGTGATAAGAATGTAGCTTCGAGACAATGCATCTACTACGATATATATATATATATTTAACCTTGATTGTACTTGATGAAATAGAGAAAAGTTTCAATATATTCCATCTAGTTTGCATGTCTTTTGCTCGACTTTTCTTGTCCCTTCAAGTGTTTCAATGACTCATAGTCAGTGTGGATCACATACTCCCTTGGCCACAAGTAATGATGCCAAGTTTCCAAAGTTTTTACCAAGGCATAAAGCTCTTTGTCATAAGTCGAGTAGTTCAAAGTACCGTCATTGAGCTTCTCACTAAAATATGCAATTAGCCTGCCATCATGCATCAACATTGCACCAATAATTATCCCTAAAGCATCACATTTAATCACAAAAGTCTTGTCAAAGTTAGGTAAAGCAAGTATCGGGGCGGAACACAACCTATCTTTTATAGCATTAAAAGCATTTTCTTGTCTCTGATCCCATTTAATCCTAACATTCTTTTTAGAAATTTCAATGAGTAGTGAAGCTAGTGTACTAAAATCTTTAACAAAACGGCGGTAAAAACTAGCTAAACCATGAAACTTCTGACCTGGATTACACTTTATGGCGTTGGCCATTACTTGATGGCCTTGATCTCTTCTGCGTCCACCTCGATGCCTCTAGCACTAGTAACATACCCAAGAAACACAACTTTTCCATGCAAAAGTTGTTATAGTAAAGCTACTTTTGTAGAAG
>CAVNYN010273848.1:0-20538 GCA_963692815.1 Nyctanthes arbor-tristis
TATAAATAACTGATATTTGTTAGTTGACAAATGTGAAGAGTAATTATATTAACACTACGAATTTTATTTATTACACCACATTTATAAATACACCACTAAATAAAACACAATTTAATAATACACTACATTTGTTTGACAATCTTAACCTTACCCAATTAGGCAAAAAAAATCAGGGGGCAAAATGAATTGTACACCACAATCACAATTTCAAAGTAGAACTCTTAAAACCTATTCCTAACCCCACCCATATGCGTCTATCATCCAATTCCAATTTTTAACTATATTTGTGGTAGTCAATTCGAAGGCATACTTATGTTTACAACACCATTAATCCTTACCTCGTCGACCAATCTCCCAATGCAAACCTTAAAACAATGATTTCTCATAATTGTTTCATTGAAGATTTCTAGGCATCTTTCGGGTATGAATCTTTGTACAAAGGCTGCGAATGAAATTGATTTCAAAATCCAATCAAGAGATAGATTCAATAGTAATATCTACTTTCTATTTGAAGTTTCATAGGTGGAGTTCCTATAATAAAAAATAAAAAGAGCAAGATACCAATTTTAATTGTAATTTCTCCATTACAATCAACCTTGAGTTTAAATTTTTATTGTGTTAATATATATGTAAATGTTTCTCCCTTTAATTTTCAAAATTTGATGCCCAAGTTCCATGAAAAATAACTATTTAATTAAGTTAGGGTTAGGAAAACCGTGGTGTGCGTTAAAATGAAAGCAAGGAGAAAGAAAATTTGACTATTACAATGAAGGTTATTTTTGTCATTTTAAGATATAAACATTTTACTAATATTAAAAGTGTGGTGTTATAAACAAAATTCGTAGTGTTAATATAATTACCCCAAATGTGAATTGGTTTTTGAAAGCCCACAATCATTCAATATATAATTGACAACTAAATATGTCACTTTTTCATGTTAGATAAACACGTCTCTCTAAAATTACTATTGTTATTATTACTTTTAGATCTCATGTAACGTACGGATGAGAATTCTAGTAAAATTTAAAACCATCTAGGTGAATGTTATTGTCGAATTAATTCTCAGACAGCTTGTCATCTTATTCACACAGAATTTGGGACCTTGGAAAATTCAACAAATACTCATTGAAATAAGGAATTATATTGACAAGTTAGTTAATAAACCATACAAATGGAGAGAAAGCAATATAGCAAAATTTTCTAAAGAACCAGGAGCAATGAGGTGTTTGTATCCAAGTGAAGTATAAACACTTCATTAACTCCTGAGCTCCATAAGGAACTCAGGATTGGGTTCTTTAGAGTCACTCGCAATATAGCTGCTGACTGATTTGCAAATGAAGGCTTCATGAGGTGAAAGGCTTGAAGCTAAGGTATTATTTTAAATCATACATAGGTCTCAATGGTGTTTTTGTAAAGATGAATAAATAACTAAAATAAATATTTGTTTAAAAAATAAATAACCTTTTATATATATTTAAGTTCTAACACTTTATTCAGCGAAGACAACACATATAGAATAGAATGCGCGCGCACTGAATTGTGAATTTCTTAATTACTCTCTAATTCCGTGATAATATTAGCCGTGCCTACCATTGACCATCCTTGATCAACAACTTGGAACCAATAAGCAATATGATTCATCTTTAATTTTGCCCAATCAACATAGGGCTCAAAAGCTGACTTTTCTTTTCTCAATGACTTTTTGGAATGTTGACTTGTGTTACAAATAGAAAATTGCTTAACTTTATTCTCAAAAACGTTCAAGTAGCACACGTTTAGTATAACATTAGCACATTATTACACTCTTCAAATCACACTCATAACTTATCGTATGCTATATTATCGATTTGATATTGTAACAAAAGGTCTCACATTTGAACATTTTCATTTTCTTGGGAGAAAAAGGACGTATATGATAACCAAGGGAGATTGAAGCAAGAAAGACTTTGACTAATCTGATAAGCAAAGAAATGCCTAAAAAAAAAAAATGAAAAAAAAAAAAAAATAATAATAATAATAATAAGAGGATGCCGTGAATCAGCCACGTTTTTATGATAATAACTCAAGTAACTTGCAAGAAACCATTTCTTGTAAATGGACTTGCGCTATGGAACCTTTCAAAGCACGAAAGTTCTTACCAAAGTCGCCAGTCAATCAAACGAACAGTACGACGAAGTTTCGTCCTCATCGGTGTTGGGTTTCTGATCAAGTTTGTATAAATAGGAAAAAGGAGCTCAAATTTTCTCCATATATACATCCAAAGCTAGCCACCATGAAACCTTTGTTCTGTTTTGAACTACTCTCTGTTCTTTTCCTGTTATCGTCATCTGGCGTGATTTGCCTGCCGATAAGGAACCATTACGGGCTTGTTTCCGACGGGGTAAACAATGGTTTTCAGGAAGAAGATTCTTCTTCGTCTTTTATACGTCTCAAAAGTATGGAATCTGGAGCAGCAGCAGAAGAAGAAGAGAAGGATTATTACTGCAAGCAGATGTATGGGTTTTTACCATGCTCAAAGAGCGTTCCAGGACATTTGTTCTTGATTCTTGTTTATGAATTTCTTCTGTTTCATGGGGAATCCTATGTTGCCTCCGGAGGGAAAGGGATTTTCAATATTCTTGGCCCCGGTTTTTTTGGTGCCAGTGCTTTCCAAGTTATTGGCTCTCTTCCCGAAGCATTGATCCTTCTCGGTAAGCTTAAGCCGTTAAATCAGGCCACAATTTATATATTATTTAATATCATCTTCAAGAAATCGATCCTAATCTCCCCTGCCACGCACGACCCAGCCTCGGGCCTTTTGAGCAGCAAAGAAACTGCGCTAGAATGCGTGTCAACTGGAGATCGGCTTACTGGCTGGATCAACAATTTTGCTGCTAACTCTAGTTTGGGGAACTTGTATTTTCGTCGGCAGTCAACATTTCTCCAATGAATTGATCTCTAATCCTCCAAACCATATGGAGCAAACCCATTTGGAGAAATTGTTATCAAAAGGGGCCGGTTTGTCTTCATTTCCCTTTCTATATTATTTATTGGTCCAAAATTTTCTAGTCCCAGCTGATAGCAGATGATACCTTATGTCGTCATCCACTAGCCCTGCATCGTAAATGGAACAATCAAGGATGGACCTGTCCAGCTGATTTTTTTTTTTTTAAAAAGCCTAAATATAATTCTTGAGTAATCCAAAAGAAGTTAGCTCGGTCTAGCCAAAACTCAAACTCAAACTTTTATTTTTTTAAAATTCTTTAGTTAGCTCAATACTAAAAATAAATCTGAGTTTTCTTGGTCCAAAACAAATGCAAAACGGGAAGCAATTTGTAGGCATATCTAGTTAGCCTAATACCAAGAATAAATCTAAGTTTATTTGTTATCTATTTTATGATACTTCTAAGAGAATGAAGACTCTTTTATCTTTTGTACTACAATATCTATTTATTTTTATTTGTCATTAATGGATAAATGATGATTAAAATTATTATATATGCTTGTGATTTGTGTATTTGAGAGAATATTATTATATTTCAAGTTTAGTTTAAATTAATTTACAAACGAGACCATGTCAAATTTTTATGTATTCTAACATTTCTAGTGCAATTTCATTTCAAAAAATTTATAATATAAAAAAAAATTTGGAGGCAGCGGGCTACACCCCTTTCCAACACCCGGTTTTTTTTCTAAATCCAGCTCAGTCCTATACAAAATCTCAAGTCCGTCCCTAGGAATAATTAAATTAAATAATTGTCCTCTCTTACTACTGGTGAGTCTCAAATGTTGGGCTATAAAGGCCACACCCAAATCAATGGATGACGCCCTAAAAGTAATTGAATTGTTTTACTAGATGTAGCTTGCAGTAAAACGGGTTGTTTTTACCGGTTTTATCTAATCTGTTTTGTTCCCCTTTCCCTTCCCCCCTCCCTCTCCTATTTGTTGCTACAGGTTATGGGGTAGTGACAGATAAGAAAACCGGCCAGATTGCTTGGATCATGCTTGGTTCTGTGATTCCATTAGTGATAATCCAAATTCCCAGAATTTTTCACTTATCATATCTGGGGGAGCGAGTCATTATCCTGATTACGCTTTTGGTCTCTATTATTTTTCTTCTGTGTTACTTCTTCTATCAGGTATACTATTTATTTTAGTGTTTCACAAAATAGCAGTTATTTACACAACTTTCATTAACACTTCCATGGGATAAAATGGCATTTAGGAATGTGCGTGTTTCTTTCTCGTTCTGAACCAAATTCTAATCTTTGTTTCACATATTGAGCAGTTGCTTAAGCCACAAATTCAGAAATGGCAATTGTCATACATAAAGCACGAACGTTTAGTTTTAGACGTGCTATTGCACATCCAGAATCGTACAAGGGAAAGGCTCCTGAACGACGATGGTTCACCAAATGTATCAGCAACTAGAAGGTATCCAATTAATGTTCTTAGACTATCTTCCTATTTTAATAAATTTAGTACATAATTTTAGTATCAATAATAATGATGTTTCTGCAGGCTATTTAGAGAAACAGATAGTGATGGAGACAATTTCATATCTTTCCAAGAACTAAAAGAGTTCCTTCAAGAAATCAGATCAAAAAGAATACCATTTGACAACGATGAGAAAATGAATGAGATCATGAAGGAAATCGATATTGACAATGATCAAAAGATAAACGAGGATGAATTTGTTATCGTAATGGAAAAATGGCTTGACAAGACAAAAGATACTATGAATAAAAGATATCACTCCGTTAAATCATTGAAAGACTTATACGAGGTAGGTAATCCAATTGCTCTAAATGGAGTACTCCACCCTATTGTATAAATCAAAAATCGATATGCACATACAAGTGCCCCACTTTATTGTTAAAAATGGGGCTCTTGAACATACATTTAAATTCTTGATTGGTGTGGAGTACCCTATCTTAAGTACCCCTAGCAACCATTTCCAATACTTTTCCTTGTACATGTCTGAAACTTGTCAAATTATCTCAAACAGGTTCTTAAACCTTGGATTGAAAAGAAACGGGAGGAACACGAAACGATGAAGATTCTAATTCCGAAAATTTTGGAACATCTAGAGAACTTGGTATATGGCAGTCTTTTGGCAGAGGATGGAACTCCAGATGTAGATGCTATAAAAAGGTACAGTTTAGCAAATTATCTGATCATTTTTCATCTAAATTGAAGTGTTCCGGCTAACCATTTAATTAATCGTAAATTCCAGGTTGTTCAAGGACATTGACAAAGACAAAAACGAGACTATATCATATTCCGAACTGAAGGAGGCAATGATAAATGTCAATCACGGCATATTACCTTATGACGCAGACACAGTCGCAACCAAAATAATGGAGGAACTTGATGCAAGTGGTGATCAACTGATAAATGAAGAGGAATTTGTCGTTGGATTGTGCAAATGGCTAAATACTTATAACTCAAAAACCCCTAGTTTGGAGAATAGTGAAGATGCTAACTTTGAAGTAAGACTTCTGGAGTTTTCAATCTTGAATTTCTTTCTATCCTTGATATCCTTATGTAGTCTTTTGGGAATTTTGTGATGTAGAAAACATGGGAAGAAATGGAAATGCTGATAGAGGGGAAGTTCTCTGAGAAATCGCTGGCTACCTGGGCAAAAGCTGTAACTCTGGTGGTGCTCGGGGTTGTCATGTTAGGTCTTCTAGCTGAACCTCTAATTGATAGCGTTCGTAATTTATCCAAAGCTGCAAGCATCTCTTCATTCTTGATTGCCTTCATTTTGGTCCCGTTGGCTTCAAATGCTCGAATAGCTATATCTCTTATAAATGAAGCCCGCAGAAAGAAAGCTCATCTTACTTCTTTAACATTTTCTGAGGTTAATCTCAATCCTTTGTCATCATTTCTTATACAAGATACTAAGAATGTTTGCATTTTGCTTATTGAGTTAACATGCTAATTCGAATAATGCAGATATATGGTACTGTGTTCATGAACAATGTTCTCGGCTTGGTTGTTCTTCTTTCATTGATTTTTTTTCGCGGTTTATCGTGGAATTTCTCAGCTGAGGTTCTAATGGTTCTAACAGTTTCTACTATTATGGGATGCCTTGCAAGTTTTAGGACTGTTTTCCCTGTTTGGACATCATTCTTGGCCTATTTGTTGTATCCAATGTCTTTGGTCTTGGTCTATGTTCTTGGGCACTTTTACTAATTGTCCTAGAAGGTTTTCAAAATTCAAGAGAATCTGTAAATGTTACAGAGAAACATTTGTATTATTGTCGGGTAATCTTTTATTCTTTGTTATTTGGGTCAGTTCTTTGTAAACAAGAACTTGTAAAGTTGGATAATAATTTTTCATATTCATTGATGCACTAGACGATTTCTCCTCCAGTCTTTCCAAGTATTCTTTGATATTTGATTCAGTTCAGTTGAACAGTTCTAATTATTTTCTCCATTATTTGGATTGGAAAATTAATGTCTTATGTGAGTGTGATATCTTAAGGAATTATATTTAGAGTGGAAAATTAAGGTGGATGTAGGAATGTCAAATGATTTGATGGAGGAAAAAAATTCTAGCACTCTAATATCGAGAACTCACGTGTGTTCAATGGTCCCATTTTAACAATAAATTTGGTCCCATAAATCCACATATCGGTTCTTCATTTTGCTAATAGAGCTGCGTATGGTACTTGTGGGGAAAACAAGGCAAGTTCAAAATTTGGAAATTGGCCTGAGCCTAGGCAAGCCTACTAGCTCCACTTGACATGTAAATACACGTGTTTTTTAGACTAATTATTATATTTGAACTACAATTATTATTTCGTACATCATATTTTTATTGTAATAATCCGACAGGCGACAAGGATGGCCCTAATTTCAGCTTCGTGTTGAAAAGAAATTCAAATATTTTGAGGAAGAAGAGACGAAAACGAGAACCGTGTGTAGGTACGCACGGCTGTACAATGTGTTCTTCTTCTTTATTTTTGGCATCTCTTGGTAAAGTACTGCAGTCTTTCACCTCCAAATAGATGCCTATTTGTGATAACACTTGAAAGTCTATAGATATACGATGGATTTCCAAGTTTGAATGCAAGAAAAACATCCTATAAATGCACAAAACAATCCCGAAACTTAGATTGAAAAATGTTCTTGAAGTTCCTTTCCTAATTTCTTTTGTGCTTTAGAAAGGGTTTGAAGCTTGATTAATCCTTAAAAGCCATTTGCCTTTTAGTCCCTAAATCATCTCGAACCGATCTCAACCACATATAGTTTTAGGACAACTATTCCAAATCGTGTTTGAGCCTCTGTTCATGGTTCGTGTTTGAAGAATTCCTGTTAATTGATTTGTGTTCGTGGTGCTAGAGTTTTTTGCCATCTCAACCACATATTTTCCAACACTTCGACTATGGTCAGATTATCTAACTTTTCAAAAAAAGCTAGCGGAACTTTCCCAACAAAATTTCTAATACGGTCAGCTGCGGCAAACTCTTCTAGCAACGTACGTAAGCCGATAGTCATTAGAGACGTAGATTTAACTAATTAGGGAATATTACAATTTACAAGTAAGATATTTGAAGATTGACTCGATTAGATTGACTAATTGACTCGATCAATTAGGTTGTATGGTTTGTATTTCTAGATAGATGTCTACTTTATATTTTTAAGGAAGACTTGACAATTTGGGTGTGCCCAAATAACTCATTTTCATATTGTCACATATATTACACCAAGAACTCAAGAAATGGATGAACATAAAGTTACAATCTAGCTCAAGATCAAACTCTTCTACAAGGAAACCCTAAGATGAGCAACATCCTATACCCAATTGGAAGAACCAACCACAATCACATCACTAAGGTAGTGATTTCTCTCCTCACAAAGAACCCTAGAATTTGAACATTCAAATTGGGACATAGAGAGATGTTGGAGCTTCAAGAGGAGAAGTGACGTCTTGTGAGCATATATACTCAAGACCAAAGACAACCAAATGGGGCAAATCCTCTTGTTGGGCCAAGGAGTTAACAAGGGAACCACATAAGGCCCAAAACTCCAACTTGGACCCAAGACAATGAAATGTGTGTTGCTCTCAATCCTAAGTTTCCTCTCGTAGTAGTCGATAATGCTTCAATCCTCGGCAATGGCCTATGAAGGTGAGTTTGATCATCATCGCCTAGGGATTATTCGGTATCAAAATCCCAACAGATATAATGCACGATCATGCATTTTAAGTGATCTATATATAGTATTGAGCCCCTACTACCTCACCAACCATCACCAACCGGTGATGCCAATCTTTTTACATAGATAAATGTTGCATGGCAGGCTCTGACGTAGTGACATTACAAGATACTCTTAACTACTATCTCCTCCAGGATTGAAGCTTTGGACTGAACCATGCGTGATATTCTTAGATTTCATAATTCATTAGTATGCAACAACCATACGGTGGTAAAACTGTTGTATTTGAAGGAGATTTCACGTAGATATTACATGTGATTCCAAAGTGGACTCGGTAACTTATTGCATTGTTGAACACTTTTGTTTGTGGGACCAGGTCATGTGCTTTGATAGAAAGTTTGTGTTACTGTCATGTTGATGCGTAATATTGATCATACATCCATGTTGTCTAATGGTACTCGACTAATCCTGGAGATAATGTTATTGAGGTACAGATGTTATCTAGAAAAAATGTCGGGCAGAAGTTTTTTATTCTAAGACTAATACCCCATCTGATCTTAGACATCACTGTCTTCACTCATGGACAATTGTATGTAGCTGTATCTGGAGTTACCAGTCGAAAAGGATTGAAGTTGAAGATTTGTGATAAAGTGGAGTTTAAAGATGTCTTCAACAAATTATAAACTAATAGATCTATGTCATACCAAGTATTTTTTTTTCATATAGTTAATTATATATTACTTCAATATCTAATGTGTCAATGTCTTCTTTTTCAATAATTATTACAATTCAATCCCCAGTGTATTTGTCATTTCCACTATGGATCAAGTTATCTTTCCATGCCTATTGTATCATTTTCTTGAGATATATTGATTATCAAATATTTTTATTAAGTTCTCCAATGATAAGTACAGATATACATGTGTAACCTATTTTTAATTTGTTCAATATGGACATTAGTGGAATAGCACCATGTGCTTGAAATCAACCAATTAGTAGTTTATTTGTCACGCCTGTTGTTTTATATATTATTTTTGAGTTGTTACTTTGTTCTAGTGACGGAAGCTCTTGTATGATTTCAAAATAATTAAAATGCTAACAAGAGACGAGACGTGCTGATCAAATAAGTTCTTAAATTTTCATCTGGTCATTGTGTTGTTTCCTTTTGATTTCTCCACTTTACCTAGAGTTGTACTATCAATGAAATTATTTTTAAGGTGACTTACTAAATTCTTTTGCTTTAGTGTGAACTTTCTTATGCACTTAGGTAAATTTGGCTTGATGTTTCATGAACTGTTGTTCGTGTTGAAACTAAATAGGAAAACAAGCATACCTGATAAACTATAAAGAAACTATTTTATTGATCAACTAGTTGAACAAAAGGATTTGGAAGCCTTTACATGGAAAATTAGGCTTCCAATCCGCACAAAAGTCTTCATATTACATGCTAAGTTTCTCTTTACGTATATATGTATCCCTCCATACTTATTTTTCTAACTTTTACCCTCTGACTAGACTACTTCATTAAGTGAAAAACATAGGTTTATCCCTCTAAATTTTATCAGAGTGTAAATGTGCAAAGGTGTAGGCACAAAATACGTTGCACTCATAAATTGTTCCTAAATACATTAGGAAAAGGGGACATCTTCATAATACGCCCACAAATCGGTTTCCACCACATGCAATATCTTATTTGAGTCCAGAGACATCCTCCATTCTTCGGCTTGATGTTCGCAAATCTTGCGATTGATTATCTACAAAAGAATAGATAAACACGAAGTGAGTACGACATACCCCGTGAGTAACACAACATTTTGATTTGCCACAAGGTTACAAAAGATCATTTTACCTTACAAGTTCAAGAAACATAAAGATGCACAAACCTTTTGAATGCATAGTAGGGCCCAAGCACTAGAATTACTTACTACCCGTAGCGTGCAATGATGCCTTCCAAATGCCAATTTGGTCATGGCAATACAATGTTAAGTGGATCCACACTTAATTCCGGTTGACCCTTACTGGAATTCTAAGCAAAGAACATTATCAATACAAAGCAAATGCCATAATACTCGTCCCTCTCTCGGAATCATTAGATAGGTCATAATATGGAAACAAATCAAAGCAAACCAATACAAAATGAGTAGAGTAATGCTAGTGATTCACATGTGAGAAGACATTTCATTTCTTATCATAGTATGACATCAAAACACATGCTCTTCTTTAAAAACTTATGCATGCCAAGGGAAACCAAAACATTGGTTACTCACATTTGATCTTATTTCTTTAAAGATTCTTGGAAATTTTTGGGTGGAAAGACACTTTGAAATTCTTGGCATTCCTCATTTAAAGTAGCTTTTTAAGTAGGGATTCTATGTGTATATGAAGAGGTCTTTGTTTGATAGACAAACAAAGTGTCTTGGGGGTTTTTTGATGGTGTTCTAAGACTAGCATTTTTTATGGACGAATTTCTTACTTATTTTCAAAAAACTTTTGGATTCCACCAATAAAAAAGGCTCCAATTGTCCCTAGATAATTTATAACTAGCCAATGAAAATAAGTCCAATTGAAAGCTTAGGGGAATTCCTTGCCACAAAGAATGCCAAGTGGTCTCCAATTTGAGTCATGTGAGCATTTTTCTAAGTGTCTAAGTGTCACTAGATTTTTTCCCATTTATTACTTAATGAATCCTTCTACTTAATGTATTCTATAATTAGGTCATTGTATTTTCAATTATACTAATTAAGTACCGCATTTTAACTTCAAGTATTCTTTTGTGCCAAATTCGCCAACCGATTGGACCTAGTCATTCTTTTGGGAAACGCTTCTAATCGATAGGGGTAGTTGATATAAATTTAAACAATCATTTTATTTTTGTCAAAACAAACTAAAGTATTCTCAAATTCTTATAAAATGTCACAACTAACTATCCAATTACAAAATTCACTAACCGATTGTTTATAGTTGAACATTATTCGAGAAATGATTCAATTATTATCCCAAAATGCCGCTATAGAATTCTTAAAATTTCAAAGAGTGTTACAATCTACCCCCTTAAAAGAATTTCGTCCTCGAAATTTAAAATTTCCTGTAAATAATTCAGGATATTGTTTCTTCATTTCATCCTCCCGTTCCCATGTTTCTTCTTTCAAGACTTCACTTTCCCATAGTATGCGGACGAGGGGTACTTCTTTATTATCAATCTTTTTGTATCGTGCATTAAGATATTCACAGGTCGTTCCTCCAAGGTTAAGTTAGGTAGGGATGGCAACGGGATGGGTATTATCCGATATCCGCGAGTACCCGCCCCGCTCCCGCCTCGTTAAGTATTAGAGCAGGTACAGGGTGAAGGATTTTGCCTCAAAGTCTTATCGGGTCGGGGTCGGGTAATGGCCTCCCTGACCCGCCCCGACCCGATACCCAATTTATTTTTTTATATTTTTTTTTTGAAAAAAAATTTAAACCTAAGTAGTGAGTTGGTGAGGGTTTAACCCCGAATACCCAAGATGAAAACAATAAACATTAAACATCCCGACTAGTACCTTTTTTGTTGAATTTTTAACTAACCTTAATAATTAATTCATTCAAATTTTGAATTTTCTTAAAATAAAAAAACTAATTCAAAGATAAATCAAACTCTATTCCTAAATCAACTCTCTTCCTCTCGTCTTTGTCTTTGTCCAACTCGAACACTTCAACTTCAAATCTCTACTAATCCACCCAATCCCCAAATCTCCAGCACCGCGCCGCACCGTTCTTTTTTTTTTAAAAGTATTTTTCATTAACGGGACGGGTAACGGGTAATTTTTTCGTACCCGCCCCGAACCCGATTGAATCGGGTACGGGGCGGGTACGGGGTGGGGATTTTCTTAACAGGGCGGGGGAAGACATACCCGCCTCGTTGCCATCCCTTAAGTCAGGCTATATGTCAGAAGGCGCTTCTAGAAGTACATGAGAAGGACCCGGTATATATTTTCTTAGTGTTGAGATATGGAACACAGGGTGGATCCGACTCATTATTTTTGGCAACTTCAATTCTTAACCGACTTTCCCAACTCTTTTTGTTATTTCAAACGGCCCAACGTAACGAGGAGTCAGTTTGCCTCGATTCCTAAAGCGTAGGAGTTGTTTTATTGGGATATTTTGACGAAAACTTGATCTCCAACCTCGAATTCTAATGGTCGTCTTCTTTGATTAGCGTAATTTTTCTGACGGTCTTGTGCGGCTTTCAATTTCTCCTTGATCTTTTTCACTACTTTGATCATTTCTTTTATCATTTCTGAATTGTTTATTTTCCTTTCTCCCACATCATTCCAATACAAGGGCGATCTATATTTTCTTCTGTATAATGCCTCATACAGTGTCATATGAATTGAGGAAAGATAACTATTGTTGTATGAAAATTCAGGTAAATAATTATCCTATTTTTGTGGGAACTCTAAGGCACATGCTCGGAGCATGTCTTCAAAGGTTTAGATGGTACATTCGGATTCTCCATCGGTTTGGATGGTCTGAACCCAACATCAACAAATATATTGTTGCTGATTAGTATATAGTTTGTCATTTTCACATATATGGTTTAAATATTTCTAGAAATTCGTTGAGACATGTTCATTAATATTAATTTTTATTTTGGCTTTTATGATCTGCTTTGTTTAGGGGTTGTGCTGGTGTTTATGGTGGTTTGTTAAGGGAGAATTGAAACCTTTAGGTGGATTAATTTGAAAAATGGTATGAAGGAGTTGGATTTTGTTTTATTTATTCTATATTTTTGTCTATTTCATTTGTATGAAAGTCTTATACTATTCATATTGTATTTTTTTTGCTCAAGTTGATATTTTATGTAAGAACACTCTCCTTAATTTCATGAATGGGAGCAATAGCCATCATTTAGTAACTCTCACTATCGTTGCTTATAAATAATTCCGGAAGTGAATTCAGATCAACCAGAGCCAGCGCCACGAGAGAAAAAAAAGTTAGGGCATATATTTACCAGAGGTAAGAGCGAGATTAATTTTGGGGAGAAAAACCCAGAGGAAAAAATTAAGGGAAAAAAATCTATTTTCAAATAATGTGTAGGGGAAAAAGTTGGGGGAATATGAATTAAACATGTGGCGATATTTTATTGGATTGGAAGGAAGTGAGAGTGGGGGAGAAAACCTAAATGAGGGGCCAAATTTTATTGGATTGGCCTCTCATTTAGGTTTTCCCCTGCCCCTGCCTAAAAAAAAAAAAAAAAAGGTTTTCCCCTTCATTTTGACACACTATTTGGGTTGTTGGGGGAAAAACCCAAAATTTGGGTTTTGGGTTGTTGGGATTTTGGGTTTTTTGGGGTTTTCCCCTCAAACACTAATTGTGCTTTAACGTGTACTAGTTGCTTTTTATTGTTCTTTTATTAACTTATTCTATTCATTTGAATATATTCTACTTTTTGTGGTTATATGTTAAACATTTTTTGTTCCTTCCGTGGAGAAAACAACCCCCACATAAATCGCTTTAATACCACAGTTGGAAAAATAATTTATTTTCCCGACAACAATTCATGCAGCGGAAAAACGAACAACCACTATTGAGCACAAAAGGAAGAAACACGAAATTTAACTGTGAAGAGATTTTTTATTAATGTGAAAAATCTTACAATATAATATTTTTCTCACCTTAATAATTCTCTCTAATTTTCTAACAATCGGTAGTTTTATCTCAATTACTACCTAGACGGAATACCAAAAACACTTGTCACATCTCATGCGTTCTTTTTCTTTCTCCATTTTCTTCTTGAACGCTTCTAAGGAACCCAGTCCTAGGTTCCTTATGGAACCCAAGAGCCAATGAGGTGTTTACACTTGATTTGGGTGCAAACACCTCATTGGCCTCTGGGTTCCATAGGAAACCCAAGGTTGGGTTCGTTAGAAAATTACTTTTCTCCTCTCTTTTCTTAATTCTTAGTTTTCTCAATTTTCAGGGATGCCTGTGACGTCTTGTGCTTGCCATGTATTAATTTATACACAAACAACTTGATGGCCAAGAAATTATTGGAATCGAAGTATTTCATGTTTCCTTTTTTCCGCTTGAAGTCCTCCTCCTCCAACTTGTGACCCACACAAAGAAAATACTTCTAATAAAATTAAGAAGCATCTTACTCGTCAAGAGCTCTATTTCTCATCACCAAATAGAATTCTAACTTATTCTGATCCATCAAATTTATTAAAAAATTCCCAACATCTTCAATACTGATCTATCTTATTATGGTATTATTATCTTCTCATGCAACACACGAGTGAAAATACTAGTTACTCTGAAACAACAATTTTCGCCTCCTGTTCAAAACCTCATTTTCCATGCTTAATCCTATCTTTTGTAATTCATTTTGATCTCTATCCTTCCTCTACTTACATATGTTTGATTCTAGTTTGTTTTGAAGTTGATTTTAAAATTCCAACCTCTCACCTTTTCCAATAGTTGCAATGTCGTCCACTTTACGCGATAAACACATTTTAACAAGAATAGCCCAAATTTCAAGTGGAACTACATTAAAAATATCTCCCGCCGATGTCTAGTGGGAGATCGAAACTAGGAATTACGTGATCGAAAATTTCTAGGGAGAGTAATATTACACATGGCCCCTTATTATTGGAGAATTAGGGGGTCTCCAATAACCGGGAGCCATGTGAAAGAGTAGTCTCCCTAAGGGGAGAGTACTACTCTCCATAGAAGGACCGTTACATGATCAAGTGTGAAATGCAATAAAAATAGATCCAATCCCACCCCACCCCACAAAAAAAGGGTCCTCTTGTCAAAAAAAAATTTCTAACATGGCTGAATCAAGAACCGACATGAATTTAGGGGCTCTAGCTTGTTGATTAATTTGGGGCCCTAAATGTACTTGTAAGTTCTTCATTCACCAACAATACCGTATTCAGTACTATTAGATTACTAGACTCTTTTCGTCCTTGTCCTCAATCAGAAACAAACATTTTAGGTCCACACGTGTGATCATATGGCAGGATAATCCCGTCATACATCTAGTGGGAGATCATTTTTGTGAATTTACTACCAATCACATCTCTCCGTCTGAGTCTCCCCAAAAAACAGTCGATGTCTTTTGTTTCCTCAATTAGAAACATGCACAACAGGTCTACATGTAAAACACGTGGCGTGCACCCGTGCACTCACATAACACGGGAGGTATCATAACGACACCATTTAAAAATCTCATAAAACTATTGTTCACTAGAGTATAAACACATTGTGAATGGGTGAATGAAACTACTGGTTTCCACAAATAGGATTATTGATCTATCAATAGAAAGCAAGAGTTGATGCAAAGGCAATTTTGTGAATGCGCAAGTGGGGGCAAATGTCAATTTTATAATGGGGAGCCAGCCTCACAAACTACCAAATTGCTAAGTTGCCTGAAATATATGCATCTAGCCAGACTCTGTGAAGAGTACACTTTTTCAAATTGATTAAGCGGCCAAGTCATTAGAGTGGACCCCCCCATTTCTAGATTCTTGTTTATTTATTTATATTTATTTTGACAGGGTTGCATATCCTTATTGGACTTTTACTTTGAATTCAAGTCACACCCTCTTGCCCTTCTCCCGGAAAATGATCTAGTTTCCATAAGATATATAACACCATATAGAATCATATAGTTATATGACGTGCATTAAAGTCTGTCACATGGTTATAATTTCTAATGGGGAACACCCCGATATACGCTACATAACCGTATAACATCACATAATGTCATATATATGATGTTAGATCAGAACCACCATTCTCCCGGTTTGTGATAAAAGGAAAATTAGTCTCCAATTTCATTAGGATATTTTATGAGATACCAAATAGAATAAATAAGAGTTTTCTGAGACAAAAAAGTAGTAAAGTCTATATAAAGAAATAATTAATTACAGTGTCTCAATCTGTTTCTAGAAAAATGATTAGATTTAAGTATTGCATCGCATCAACTAGACAAGTCATAAGACATGAAGTGTCTAAAAATTTAATCTCGGCAGTTTTATGTACTAATAAATATGAGAGACAATTTTTAATTTCACACTACTATTGAAGACACTTTTGTGCTCACGCAAGCGCAGCAAAATGACCCGAGATCTTTAATTGAAAGAGCAGTTTTCACGAAAGAGGGGGAAAAAGGAAAAAAAGATTAGTTTATTGAAATAATTTGCATAATAAATTTGCTACATATTCCAAAACAGAGCATCAAAGGGTTAAAAAGTGGACCAGAAAAATACATAAAGGAAAATATCTCACAATTGACAATTCGTACCCTTCCTTTTTGAGTAGGCTTAAAAGTATGGGGACCCATACCTTTATTTTTTTATTTTTTATATTGGACCTATACAATATTTAACCTGTCATAGTAACTCCTCATTTCACGTGTGTAGTGCGTGTGCATCCATATATTTACATAAAACGAAAGTTTCATAACAGCACTTTGCACGAGTGCTATAAAATTCTCAATCACACACAATTACAGTTTGTCACCGAGATTGTAAAGAAATTGTCTCTCCTTTATAGGTACAAAAAAGAATATAATACAACTATCAATCCATCCTAAAAATGTTTGCAATTGTCATCTTCTCAGAATACCATGATTTTCTATTCAAATCTTACTGTCAGTTTCTACTGCAAAAAGCAATGTTCAAATCATCTTCTCAGAATACCATGTTCAAATCTTACTGTTAATTCCTACTGCAAAAACAATGTTCTAGTAAAGTAATTCTCCCTGCAAGGAAATGAAAATGTTGTGTCCATCCATTCCTCCTCAAAATTCTCTGTTAGGATTTTTTTGCCCCGCAAATCTCTTATCAATAATTTTTCTTCCTCTAAATCATTGCAAAGGTTGGTTTATTATAGAATCATCTTTGCAATTTTAGATTATATTTGCATATTCTTTTCTTAAACCTTCTTATCAATTTTCACCGCCAGAAAATCGGTTCCGCTACAAAGCCTTATCTATCTCCTATTAAGGAGTATTATCGCTTACATGGCGGAAATCTCACAAAAACGGCCCCACTAACAGGGAGGCAGCTTTTATTAGATTTCCACCACTTAAACTATCTATATCCTTAACTGGAGTCTTATCTATCTTCTTAGTAAATTTCGTCAGAAAATAATATAGCATTAATTTAATCACTTTTTCTCCTATAATAATAATAAACATAATAACAAAGAGTTATTTTATAGAGAAGGATACCCTCCCTTTAAAAAAAGTACCCCTATGTAGCACCCCCTGATTGGGGGGAAATCACGCAAGCCGTTCGCTTCCTCCCAATCAAGGGGGCCAAGAGTAGGGTACTCTGCCCCCTGCCCTTAGAAAATTTCTAATAACAAGGAACATATAGCTTTCCGTCCCCAAAATCCTTTACCACTTCATGATTATCTTCTTTTTCCAAATTACCGGTCACAACAAAAAAAAAAAAAAGGTATTCAAATAAATAATAATAACACTATTCGACTACGCGCACGCATGCCCTGCAAATGGCGCTTTCTAGTACTAATAGTTTTCCCGACACGGCTTCAACGCTTCTCTTCCATCCAAACACACACTGCACACGCTCAATTTCACGCACCTCTATTTTTATATGATATACTATATATATTATATACATACACCATGGGTAGACACCCTGAATTCTGAAATACTCCATTCCAGGATAGCCATGGCTCGCCGGTCCAAGCCGAAGCCGCAATTGACTCTCTTCTTCTTTTTTATCCTTTGCGGCTTCACCTATGGCCGCTTCATATCTGACACGCCGCCAGATCTGGTGTCCGATGGGGTTCATTCACGCGCTTCCAGTTTTCCTCCCTTTCTCCGCCTCTATGCGACGGAGGAGACTTGCGAGCAGACGTATGGGTTCATGCCCTGCACCTCCACCGCACTGGGGAATTTGTTCTTGATCATTGTTTATGGTTACCTTATGTTCCTCGCCGCAACGTATCTTTCTACTGGTAGTGAGCTTTTGCTTGAGATTCTCGGTCCTGGACTTGTTGGTGGTCTTTTCCTCCCGATTCTTGGAGCTCTTCCTGATGCCATGCTGATTCTTGGTACTAATCATTTTCACTATTGCATTGCATATTCAGAGTTATCTAAACTTAATTATTCTTTTGCCGAATTATTTGAGAAAATTTTTATTGTATTTAGTCGTTGGTCATTTGGAGAGTAGAGGAGGGAATGCATAAAGCAAAAGAAACAAAGGAAAAGTAATATCCTAAGGAATCTATGGAAAAGTAAAAATTCTATCCTTACGTCCGAAGGTGGTTAGGAATTGTGTAAAAACTTGATAAACAGAGCGCATATAATTTACACAATAGTTATTCATTAAAATCTGCTCTCATTACTGAATAAGTTGAAATCTGAAATATGTGAGTCTTTAAGGATTAGCATTCAACACTACTTTTTCTCTAAGAAGTGAATAGTTTGTCCCTTTTTATAAAATGTATAGTAAAATTCCTATTACAACGATTTAGCACTAATTTTAAGATTGGGAAATTTACAATTTCAATTATCCATGTTAGTATTTGTGTAAAAGGGGTTATGAAAATTTGAGAATCAATATCGCCATTGCATATAAATCGCTTGGAATGTTTCGAATTTCAGAAAATTAAATTTTTTTTTCCTTAAATGAATTTGATTTTTATGTTCAGTATATTTGGTGAAAAATCCAAAAAGATATCATGGTATTAATCCAGTCTGGCAGTCCAAAATATCTTGCCTGATCTACAGACATTATGAATGGTGCTGCTATGTTTTCTCGTTAGACTGTAGTTTGAATTTTGAAAGCTTTGAAAAGACACTTCGTTGTTTCCAGGTATTTATCTCTTTTTAAGTTGGGAAGACTACCTTGTTCTTTTCCTGTAATCAGCTCTTACACCCTAAATATACATTTCATGCCAGTTTGTTCGGTAACCATTTACAAAAAGGTAGGTTTATAAATTACAAGAGCAAAGTTAATGTAGGGGGAAAAGTTAAGGGAAAAAACCCATTTCCAAATAATGTGTAGGGGAAAAAAAATTTCGGGGGGGGGGGGGGTGGCGCATTTAAATTGGACACATGGTGTAATTTAATTGGATTGAATATGTTTGTAAGACAAGCTCAAGGAAGTGCTAATGGGTAAATGATACACCCCCATTTTCATACATTATTTGAGTTTGTGGGGGGACCCCCCCCCACCCAAAAAAAAAGTGTTCTAAATAGATTTAAAATTCAAATTTTGTATTAGTGTCGACATTTAATTGTGCCATGTGGAAGTAATGATTAAAATGATGTGAAAGTTCACATCACATCAAATATGTGGTTAAATGTAGTATTGTCATGTGTCCAAAATTTGAATTTTAAATTGGTTGATGAATGGATTTGATTTTTAAATGGTAGTCAAACATGGTCTTTTCCAAACATAGCACCCACCACCTCTTTCGGTGCAGTATTATAATGTCTGCCTGGGCTGACTATGTCCCATCTTCAGTCTCTGGGCTATCTGGAGGTACAGAAACTGCTCAAAGTCAGGTATCTGTTGGGATGGGTCTACTGGCTGGGTCAACAGTCATGCTTCTTACTGTAATATGGGGCACTTGTATTGTCGTTGGGAAGACAGAAATACAGAATTCAATTGCAATAGACTCGCAAGATACCAAAGGCTTCAGTTTAACTGGTACATATCCATTTTCTCCTTCAAGACTCCCATATTGTAACATATTCTAACGTTTGTTAAAATGTATTCTTGTGTTCCCACTGGCTAAATGAAAATTTACTATATCCTATGTGTTGCACTTTATTTCATGGGTTTTATATTCACAAGTTGCTGGTGTTCGCTTATCAGCATCATTTTTTTCTGTGGAATTTTCATTAACACTGAAGTGTGAACTCGCTGCACAATAAATGCAAAAATCCCCAAAGTCAATGTTTCCCAAACGTGTTACTGAAAGCATGTCTAAGGTGGTTTATTTTGAAAAATAACTAATAAGCGCCAAATGTGTCACTTACTCGAAATGAAGGTGGCTCACCTAAAAGATAAGCTACATATTTGGTTCCTGGTTTTCAGAATAAACCACCCCAAAAATGCACTAAGAATTTATTGTTGTGAAGTTATGAAGGTCATATGATACTCTACAAACAATAATACTTACATGCCAATCCTACTTATATCATGATGTACCTGAATTACGTTTTTACTGGTCCTGTCCATGCAGATTCAGGCGTTAGTACTGATATCTGGACAAGTTATGCTAGCATTATAATGGCTATAAGTGTGATACCATTTATAATAGTCCAACTACCACAAATTCTCCATTCAAATTCAGCAAGACACTTGGCCGTCCTGATTGCTCTTATTATTTCTATTTCACTTCTGATCTCCTATTGCCTTTATCAGGT
>CAVNYN010273849.1:0-19151 GCA_963692815.1 Nyctanthes arbor-tristis
TTTCTCCTGACCGACACAACATCTTTCTGGTAATACCCAGATGTGTCTAGATAGGATCTATCCCATGTTCTGAGAAGTTCTCCAAGAACTTGCTAGATAAGTATTTGCCACTTTGATCATATCAAATTGCGTTAATACTTTTGACCAGATGTTTCTCAACCACAGTCTGAAAATCCTTAGATTTCATCAAATATTTCATACTTTCAATTCATCAAGTAGAATAGTTATTTCTTGAGTAACCATTCATAAAAATACGAAATACTACAACTATTTAGCATTAGCGTGTTCATAGGATCACAATCACCGTAAGGCACTAATTCAAAGATTTCTCTGATTCTTATGACTTCTTTGGTCATTTCACCTTCGACCATGATTCACCAGCTGGCATAGACTCGACCTCTAAACAATTTAGTGGTTCATCCTCGACCAATCATTTGAATCTTGTTCAAGATACTATGTCCAAGTCTAAGATCCCAAATATATGTCCCATTAGTTTGGAGAGAACCTTGTTAGTAAGCAATTATGTTGTCACTTTCATTTCATAGTAGAGTTTGATGGGAAAAAGAAAACCCTTATCACTATCAAAAGGTAAATAAACATATCTCATTGCTTCCACTGAAATAACCGCTCATTTGTGTATAGAGAGAAATTCTCTTAACCGGTTTTTCCGTCCTCCTGATGAACTTATGCGTCTTAATGCACACTTATTTAATAATCCAAATTATTCTACTCAGGAACCAGTACAATCTGTTATTAAATAAGAACTCAGATAAGAAAGATTTCTTTGTACCCGCCTTTAGGGCTTTATACAATCTTTCTTTTAATATCTCATGACCATAGTTAGAGTACTTGCCTTTGGGGCTCTCTATCTATAATTGTCATTTTCCCGCCAAACAAATAGCTCCCTTTTGTTTCTTCTTTCACCCGAAGGCTCAAGATAAGAGGTACCATTTTTAGCTAACCAAAGTATGTATACCTTTATCTTTCAGATCTATTTGTACTTTAGGTAAAATATTCTGAAAATGTATACGTAATTCAAGTCATAATACTCAAATATTTCATTATGGTCTAGGATTACCATGCAAGTAGAACAATTTACTTTTCTAATCCTCCTTAATTACTTTAGCATAGGGTATTAATAAAAAACACAAATTTGAGCTTCCAGCATAAATATCGCGCTTCCAATTAAATAGTTTTCTTACTAAGCGTGATTGCATTCAGTACCAAAACGTAATCGAGACAAAGTGTAAAGACCGAATATAAGTAGACAAATAGTATAAAGAGAGCAGTAACTAAAATTTAGTGCATGATGCATGAATGAATGTGTAGTACCCATTAAACTACAAAAGCACAACGATGACTTAATTCCAACTAATTAACTGCCCACACTTTAGGTATGGTCACAGCAACTGTTGATTAAGTTGGGATTTTCTCCCACTTAGTTTTTCCGTTAATCTGGCACTAAGTGTCATAACAAAAAAGTGTCTTAACAAAAATCCGCACCGCTTCCTTTGGTCACCAACTTTAAGAATTAGAGCCTCTTTAGGAGGTTAATTAATAAAGTGGCATAAGCGTATAACCTTCGTCCAGATCCACAAATACTTAGATTTTGAAACACCGCCATCTGTAGGATGATCAAAAATTCCAAAATCCTATTTGTGCTAATCCTATGCTAGGTAATCTGATACCGAGACCATGATTATCAAGTCCCCCCTTAGGGAGTCTGTCAACAGGGCCGGTATGAGACTTAACATTCTATTCTCTAAAACAGATTGACAGGAGGAGACTGTGGGAGATCGGAAGAGCCTCTCCCACTTAATATTTTACAATAATGAGTTCATAACTTTTTAAATAATTACCAACCATTTATTTAATCAAATAGTCTAATTATTTATGCCTTCCTTATCTAATCAAAACAAATATGATAAACGCGTACCAATGAATGCATGAACATATAGAGTCCCTAGAGCGATGCTAATAATTCAAATCTACATGAATAATGTATGACAATTATTCAGTCAAGGCATTCATCAAGCAATAAATAAATTGAAGCTATAAAACAATTATTTGTGGCCAGACTCTGAAGATAAAATAAATTACAACATTGGGTTCAAGCCCAAATAATTTAATCCCCATTATCTTCAGTCTTGTCCTTGGTCTTATTGAGCTCCCACTGCACCTGATCAATGATCTGCAAGTGTGCCTCGAATGTAATTCGGAAACACACTTCACGGTCTAGAGTTCAAACCTCACGTGAAGAAGTATGATGTTAAGGTGAATAATTTTTCTAATTGAATTAATTAACTTGCCAATAATATTTTAATTCAATTCACCGAGTCAAAATAAAATATTAATAAGTTAATTAATTATATATTTGATCTATTGGACTGAGTCCAAACAAATAATTAAATTGAGCCCAAATAATTAATTCTGGGCAACATTAGAATTTTAATCTATTATACCGGGTCTAAATAAAATTCCATTTTTGGCCCATCAATTTATTGCTCAACTTTAAATTAGAAATATTATCCAATTTAATTAGAATCCAATTCAAGACTTAGGGCTGAAAGCCCACAAGAATTGATCCAATTAAATTACATGTTAAAATCCAATTATTGATCTTAGGGCTTAAGCCCATAAGAATTGTTTTAACAAATTTCAGGCCCAAATATAGTCATTGATCTAGATATAAATCCGCAAGAACAAGCCCAAAATATATTAGGGGCTAAATTAACCCTAATTTACAAATGTCACAAATAGCACCATATTGATAGGAAATCAAAACCCTAGCACCTTTTTCATCTACCGCCGCCACGACCGGAATTCGGCAACGGTGGAAGTCTCCGGCCACGCAGGTGAGCCACGGTCGTTGCTGCAAGGACGTGCAGCGCCTGAAGGTGCTGCCTTCTTACTGCAGCAACCGCTGCTACGTGAACTGCAGCAGCCTAGAGGCTGCTGCTTCGCGCAGCACTGTGGCGAAGTTGCTCTGCGCGGCCGTAGCTGCGCCGCAGTAATGCTCAGTCCCCGTGGCGCTGCTGCTTCACGCGGTCGGGGCTGCGCAGCAACAGCAGTCTGGCCGCGCGATATGTAGCTCCTTAAGGCGTTGTTGGTGCCGCGATCTGGCCAGGATCTGGCCGCGCACGTCGCAGCAGCCGTCCCGCGGCCAGTGCGGGCTACCGTGCCTTTCTCCAGTTCCAATTTTCGTTCATCTTCTTCATCCTCCTTCCAATCTCTGCTCATTTCAATATACCCAAAAATCATACCAGAAATACATTGTATATCTTATACCTAATTTTTAGGGTTTACAATTGATCTAATTGAAAAACTGAATAAAATTACAGACTCAAAGAAAATTAGTTACATTCTTTACAAAACCAAAAAGGCCACAAATAATTGTTGAAACCATTCAAACGAATAAATCCAACCATATATAAAACCATTCATATAAATATTTATGAATACCTAAGCATCGCTCAAATCTATAATCATGCAATATTACGATCGCGTTTAAATCTAATATTAAATTAAAGATCCAGACACTCTATGAGACCAATTGATGGAAACAAGAAAAAAATAGCAATAATTTCAAAAATTATTTTCTTTTAAAACAGGATCGATCTGGATGTTTAATTCAATATAAGAATTCACGATTAATTGCCTAAAGAGAGTGTAGCAGAATATACATTTGACAAACAATTAATCCCACAAACAATTGGTAAGAACTACTAGTTCCCAACCCTTGGATTCTTCCAAGTCCTGGATTGCACTGGCGAGTGGGCGCCGCTAGGAATTCTCCAAAGAACCCGACACAAGAGCCGAACCGAAGGGAATTAATTCTCTACAAGAATATTATAGGGAGCGCGGCTATTCCCGGGATTGAGAAACAAGACCGCCCCCTTCTCCTATTTATAGGGAAAAATCCATGGCTCTTTCGTATCTTGCAAGATATGAGAGTTCTATTCCTAGTAGGTTTGTGCAAACCCTATAGTCCTTTCCAAGTAGCTCTAATAACTTCCAGAAGCTTCCAGCGGGACCCAATTGGATTTACATAATTAGGCTCCCAATAATTAAATCCAGTTAAGCTGATCCAAACTGTCCGATTTAATTATTAATAATTCGTACACTCCACTAAAGACGAATTATTGCAACTCCTAATTATATAAATAATCACAGGAACTAAAATAATTAATTCCGCAATTAATTATCCTCTTGAGTTATCAATCTAACAGTTGGTCCCCGTCTTATGATCCGATAATTAATTAGGCATGTACCTGACTGTATCACCTAATTAATTATACACTTTGCTTAACTCTCAATCATCACTGCTATGATTTCTATTTAGCATGGTCCGCTAAATACTAACGTTAGATTCCTGAAATCATACTTGCAGATAATTAATTTAAGCAGATCATTTAACTCTTTATTCAAGAGCAAATGGATTCCTCTCGCAATATGCATTCCATTATTTCACTCTCCTCCAGTTCCCAACATGCAGAGTATATTGACCAAATATTTATTTTGTCTCACTCATAGCATATCAAAGTTCCTTAAGATTGCTTCATAACAGAATCTACCCGAGATAGATTCAAACTAACCGTATGACAGTCATGTGGAACTTTAATTCACTCACACGGTCATGCTTAGCAATTAAATTCACACAATGGTCCAGTCCAATATACTTATCCCGAAGTATATCAATGTCATTACTTACGACCTCAACCAGTCGCGATGATCAAGACAAATCGCCTACTCAATAGAGTTAAAGTAACAATAAATGAGCCTCGATAGAATAAAGTGCCAACCTTTTATTCTCAGCCCAGGACTAACGTCTTTTCAGTTGAAATATAAGATGTATCTTCCTTACTTATCTAGAAGTACCCATTTCTATATTATCTCAAAGCAACCGATGGCCCTTCTTTACCGCTCAAATATCGTAAATCCGCTTAGAGAAAATACACATCAC
Organism: Nyctanthes arbor-tristis; assembly: GCA_963692815.1. Taxonomy (NCBI): domain Eukaryota; kingdom Viridiplantae; phylum Streptophyta; class Magnoliopsida; order Lamiales; family Oleaceae; genus Nyctanthes; species Nyctanthes arbor-tristis. Next base: position 4,964 of record CAVNYN010273849.1, read on the forward strand.
ATTTATTCAATAAATAAATGATTACTTATTCATACTTCGGTTGTTGTCCTAACACTTTATTAGGCACATATCCCAACATTATGTAGATCAGAAAGACAACCTGCATCTACATATCCCACTAAAGAATATTCGGATTGTTATGAATAATATAATCACATATCAATGGTGCCTTTCAAGTAGCGTAGAATGTGCTTTACACCATTCCAATGTCTGAAAGTGGGTGCGGAGCTATATCTTGTAAGGAGATTTACAGAAAAAGCTATATCTGGTCAGGTGCAATTTGTAAGATAAGTTAATGCACCAATTGTACCAAGATTGGACCAAGTATCTCTTCCTCTTCTTCAAGTGGACGAAATGGTCTTTATCCACTTCAAGTGTTCTAACGACCATAGGTGATGCCAATGGATGTGCTTTATCCATATAAAAACGCTTTAACACTTTTTCTTATATGAAGATTGATGAATGAACAGTCCTTTAGGGACATTCTCAATTTGCAAACTAAGACAAAACTTTGTCTTTTCCAAATCTTTCATCTCAAATTCATTTTTCAAATATTCATTAGATTTATTGAGCTCTTTAGAAGTCCTAATCAGATTCAAATCATCAACATAAATTGCTACAATTGCAAATTCATTATCTGTTTTCTTTATGAAAACACAAGGGCAGATATCATCATTTTTATATCACTCTTTCAACAGATATTTGCTAAGGTGATTGTATCACATTTGACCAGATTGTTTCAGCCTATACAACGACCTTTGCAATTTGATTGAAAAATATTATTGGGATATTTATCATTTGCCTATGATACATTAATCGTTCGGAGATTTTCATGTATATATCACTATCAAGTTAACCATATAGATATGCAGTTACTACATCCATAAGGCGCATATCAAGCCTTTGTGACACTGCCAGACTTATTAAAAATCTAAAAGTGATCGTGTCCATTACGGGAGAGTATGTTTTCTCGTAATCAATTCCTGGTCTTTGAAAAAAACCTTGTGCTATGAGTCTAGCCTTATATCTCGTAATGTTGATAGTCTTTAACTGACGATGGTTTAGGATCCTCATTCATGATTTCAAGAGCCACACTAAAGGCGAATATATCACCTGCGACGATATTTTCTCTTTCTCATAATTTATGAGACAACAAATAATTTATTGAAATCTCATTATTTTCAGACATTGGCAGTTCTTCAGGAACTACATTACTTTCATTTGATTGATCAATCATTTTTATCAATCTTTAGTTCTTGTCTTGTACCTTTCTTTTCCTATGTACAGAATCTTTAGAACCAATTGGTCGACTACACTTCTGGCGTACTTTAGATTTATTTGCTACAACAACCTGTCCTTTAGGGACATCAATTTTGGCTAGAGCATTAACTGCCGGTATATGAGATTGTGTCACTTTTCCTGTATCAATAAAAGCATTCTGCAGTTGATTTGCAACTTTTTGCAAATGAATGATCCTTTCAACCTCTTGTTCACATTGATTAATGCAGGGATCAAAATGTGACAGAGTTTTTTCATTCCAAGAAAGTCATAATGCTTTTGTGGATGTAGTTTTATCCCTCCCAATGTTTTGGATGTCATTTCATCAAAAATGACAATCTTCAAATCGTGCAGTAAATAGATCACCCGTTAAAGGTTCTAGGTAGCTTATAATTGAAGGCAAGTCAAATCCAACATATATTCCAAGCCTTCGTTGGAGACCCATTTTGGTGCGATGTGGAGGTGAAATTGGTACATGCACAGCACAAACAAAGATTCTTAAGTGAGAGACGTTAGGCTATCGACCAAAAGTAAGCTAAAAAGGAGAATACTGATGATAAGCTATTAGCCTAATGCGGACCAACATTGCAGCATGTAATATAGCATGACTCTAAACAAAAGTTGGGAGTTTTGATCTCATAAGTAATGGTCTAGCAATTAATTAGAGACGTTTAATAAACGACTCTGCTAAACCATTCTGAGTATGGACATGAGTAACTGAATGTTCAACTTCAATTCCGATTGCCATACAATAATCGATAAATGCTAGAGATCTAAACTCACCAGCATTATCAAGACGAGTTTTCTTGATTGAATAATAAGGGAATTGAGCTCTTAATTTTATTATTTGAGCAAGTAGTCTAGCAAATGCTACATTTCTAGTAGAAAGCAAGCACACATGGGACCATCTACTGGAAGCATCAATTAATACCATAAAGTAATGAAATAGTCCACATGATGGGTGTATTAGCCCACATATATCTCCATAAATCCTTTCCAAAAAAGTCAGATATTCAACATTAACCTTCGTACTAGAAGGCCAAATGACTAAGTTGCCTTGCGCACAGGCAACACATGGGAAATCATTTGCTAAAAGAATCTTCTCGCTTTTTAGATTATGACCATGTGAGTTATTAATTATTCTGCGCATCATAGTCGCTTCTGGATGCCCAAATCTATCATGTCAGAGCATAAAGCAATTTAGGTCAATGAACTTTAGGTTCATTACATGGTTTACCCCGATTGCTTTTATAAATATATAATACATTCCTGATTGCAGTGTTGAGAATTTTTCCTTTATATGCTTATAGCCAGATACAAAGGAATTTATGAAGAGATACTCATTATTATCTTCCTGTATCGTCTCAATGTGGCATCCGTTGCAGCAGATATCTTTAAAACTCAGCAAATTTCCCCTGGATTTGCTAGTGTAAAGTGCATCATCAATATTTAATTTAGTATTATTTGGTAGAATAATACTAGCTCTTCCAGAGCCTCCAATGATATTAGATGCACCTGATATAGTATTAACATTATCCCCAGCTATGTTAATTCCAAAAAATACTTTTTGTCTTGAAGAATAATATGTGTGGTTGCACTATCCGCTAGACAGATATTTCGATAATCCATTATAAATCTACAAAAATATTTGAAAAAGATTTTAAAGACTGAATCTAAGGTGATTTCGATCAAATATATAGATGTAGATATGAAAAATTAAAATCTCAAAAACATAAATTCCTAATCTAAAGTACTTAAATAAATGATAAACATAATTTTTTTTCTAATAAACTAATCAATGTCTTCTAGCACACCACCACTACCAATTAGATGATCAAGCTCCCTTTGGGGTCGACAAAGAAATCAGAGACATTTAAGTGAGTCACATCAACTGGCCTGTCATGGTCAAGGAAATTAGTATCCACTTTTTCTTTTCCTTTGATTGACTTTTGGTAGAGATCCACGAGGTGTTTTGCTGTACGATAAGTACGCGCCCAATGCGCTTTCATGCCACATCTATGACATAGTTCTTCATGCTCTTTTCTTGATGAGCTATTTTCATTGGATGCTTTATGCCTTTTATTGCTAAAGCTTTGTCCATGAGCTCTTCCACACCCATGCCCATGCCCACGTTCACGTCTGTGTCCTTGACCATGTCCACATCCACGTCCACTTCCATTATGAAATGTTGCATTTGCTTCAGGCAATGCAATGGAACCAGTGGGCCGTAATTCATGATTTTTCATAAGTAATTCATTGTTTTGCTCAGCTACTATCAAACAGGATATGAGCTCTGAGAATTTTTCTGAAACCACGCTCTCGATATTGCTACTACAGGAGCACATTCGACGCATGAAAGGTGGAGAATGTTTTTTTCCAACATATCTTCGTCGGTTATTTTTTCTTCACAAAGTTTCAGTTTAGAGTTAATTCTGAACAATTCAGAATTGTATTCACTCATAGTTTTGAAATCCTACAACCGGAGATGCATCCATTAATAGCGCGCACAATGGAGGACTATAGTCCTCTGATGGTCAAACCTCTCTTTTAAATCTTTCCATAATTCCTCTAGATCTTTGACAGTGAGGTATTCAACTTTTAAATCATCATGAAGATGATGACGAAGGAATATCAGTGCTATCGCATGGTCCTGCTGGAATTCCGTATTTCCTTCTTTTATTGTCTCCTCTAGGCCCTTTGAGATCAGATAAACATCAGCATCAAGGGCCCGTGACAAATAGTTCTTGCCGGATATGTCAAGTGCAACGAACTCAAGCTTAGTGATATTTGCCATTTATGCAACTCTACAATGAAAATTTAATCAAGTTAATTTTCGAATAATTATGTAAAGTCGAAATAATCAATGTCAACTAGATATCAATATTTTGCTCTCCTTCAGGGATGAACATTATTTCACACATCACCATACATATGGCTCATATAATATATCAAGACATGCGCTACTTCAGGAGCACATAAACTTGTTGGAATTAATTTAGATTATTATTACTTCATGAGCAAAAGATCAATATTCTTTAGGAATATTGTAATCAGTTTTTAATTTAGATTATTGTACTTAAGGAGCAAAAAATCAATATTCTTCAGGAATATTGTAATCAGTTGTGCTACTTTAGGAGCAAAAAATCAATATTCTTCAGGAATATTGTAATCAGTTGGGCTACTTCAGGAGCAACAATAATTTAATCATAATAATCTTCAAGACTATTAAGAACTAAAAACCCATGTTTCTTCAAAAAATATAATAGATATAATTAAATAATTAATCAATCAAGCATCATAATAATCACGGTACGTATGCCGACATGCGTGCATTAACAATTGCAAGATTGCTTAAAGTAATTTAACTTTCTTAATTAATGATCAATGATCCAAAACTCATGCTAAAAGAAAAATAATTGGATTCTAACTGTTTTTTGCAAAAGCCAATGAATCGTGTGCATGCATATTAAACAAACCATTGAATTTCTTAATTGTGCGCATGAATCTTGTTCACTAAATTTCTATCAAATTCCTGCATATATAGACAAATTTGATTAGAAGGAAAAAAATGTGTGCTTGCATATTCAAAGAAATCAAACCTTAGATGCAACAAGGAAAAAGATGCAAATCGTGCTGATAACGTGTTGTAGAAAGGAGAGAAAGAAAGAACAGATGAATAATTATCTGTAATAATTATCTGTAAAGATCTGTGTATTATTCTCAATAAAAGGGGGCTATTTATAGATTTACAATACCCAAGAAGTCTTGGTAAGCAAGTAAAACACTATTAGGGTTTCAGGGTTAGTAATTCATACTAAAATTCTATTTACAATAAAAATCATTATATATATAAGTTTAATATTTATTTTATGCAATTTATGACATTAACAAATGCCCTTTTTTATTTCTCTCTATATTTTCTATTGTTTTAGATCTCATATTGTACGGTTGGAGATGCTCACAAGGCATAGACTTAAAGGTGACAATAAAATGCATACCTTTTAAAAAGTTAAAACCCATTCGACAACAAATTATAATGAATGAGTAATTGGTGCAAAAGGTCTCTACTTTTAGACACTTTTGTACAATTAGTCCTCACTTATGTATTTTTTGTAATTACACCCCAACCTTCATCTTTTATATTAGCACAAATCATCCATAGGGCTAAATTTATCCGAAATTAGGGTATATATCACCATTAGTCCTCAACTTTTAAGATTCTACACAATCTTGTCCCCATTCTTTTTTTCTCGCCTCGTGAGTCTCCAACCTTTTATATAGTAAAAAAAGAAAAGAAGAAAAAAATGAATATTATTGAAAAAGAAAAACTATAAAAATAAATATTAATTCTTTCCAACTCAGCCCTGACTGTCGTCCATAAAAATAAATATGTGTGCACATGCTCGTGTGTCATACGTCAATTAATTTGTTAGTTTTGACTATGTTGCCAATTATTTTACTTTTGAGGTGATTGATATAAATTTTATATGTTATGATATTTATAACGATTTTGGTAAGTAACTCTCGCATTTTTGAGACCTCAAAATGTTATAAAAATCGTATCATATAAAATTTATGTCAATCATCTAGGGAAAAAAATAAACGGTAACATAGTCATTTTTAACAAATAGATTGGTGTATGATATTTTCAGAGATTAAAGATGTAATCTATCATCATCTCCATACCACTGCTTTTTTTTTTCCGACAGAATCACCATATCACTGTTAGGAAAATATATTCACACCATATATTTGATAATTATACCATGTTTTTATTAACGAGAAAATAGCTAATCTTTATTTAGTTTTTATCACATTTTTTTCTTGAGCCTTTGATTTAAGTATTACCTCATCTTCATAATAATGTGATAGAAATAAGTATTTCCATCATATTTTTTCTTATAAATTTTTAAAAATAACTATTAATTCCGTTGGGCTTTTCTCTTGTGGGAAATGGATGCCTGTTGAAATGCAATTAGAAAAGAAAAAGATGTTGCGGTAGGTAGGGGAGGATTGATAGAATTAATATTTATTTTTATATTTTTTTCAATAATATTTATTTATATATTTTTCTTTTTCAATTTCTTATTATCAATTTTCTTTTCATATATATGGTAATTTTCAACTTTAGTCCCCAACCTTTTGAGAATAAAAGGGTAAAATTGTCATTTTATAGGGTTTAAACGGAAAATAGACAGAAATCTGACGGAATGACAAAATTCGATTATTATATGAAAGGTTGAAGACCCACAAGGAAAAAAATGGGAATAAGATTGTGTAAAAGTTAAAAGATTGCAGACTAATAATGATAACTGCCCCTAAATTACAATGGCATTTTTGTGGACTTATACTTCAAGATTGAAAAAGATTCTCCAAAAAAAAATAATAATAAATAAATAAATTCCTAACCAAGTTTAAATTATTGAATAAATAAAGATTAATGACTTCATTCGAATAATTAATTAAACGAAGATGTAAAAAAGAAAAAAAAATAAAATAAAATAAAATAATTTATTTTTCCCATTCATTCGTTATTTCAATTAGTTATTACTTGTACCAAACTACTGGCACATTCAGTCAATCCATTTATTTTTTGTTTTGATTTTTTTTATTTTCTAATATTTATTTATTTTTGTTTTTTAAATAATGCTCATTATTTTGGAACCTAATTTGCTTATTTTTCGCTTTATAGTGTAAGTGGACAAAAATGCCCTTATAATTAGAGATGGATTTAGTATTAAGGATAGTTTGTGCTAATAAAATATGAAGCTATGGGGAAACTGAACAAGAATGTTCAAAGATAGAGACCTTTTGTGTTATTTACTCTAACTGGATTCATGCAACCAATTATAATTGGGTTCCATGAATCCATCCAATTAAAATTTAGATTTTTGCATATGTGAAGGTAAGTAAACACAAGACCGTAAGAGCATATCCGAGAAACTATTTAAAACCAATCATTTAGAGAGTGAATGTATAAAAACATCTCCAATAAACTCTGTAAATTATTACAATTTTAAAAAATAAAGAGTGATATTTGACTCTCAAAATTTGGAGACTCAAATATACTATCTAAAATTTAACAGTTACGAGTTTCAATACTCATTTCTTGATTTATCAAAATTGCACTCAATTCGATTGGTCATTGACACGTAGAAATATGAATATATTAATTGAAAATGAAGAACATACTAAATGTTTCTTCAAAAAAAATTAAAATAAAGAGTTTGTTGGATAATATTAGAATTTTCTCTATTTAAATTTAAATATTCTCTTTAAAAAACGGAATATACTCTTTTAAAGTAAAAAATGTGTTGGGGATACTCTAAGGGGATGTTTCCAATATGGAATGGGATGGATTTTAAAAATCCATACAATTCGTGATATCCTCAACTTATAATTTTGCAGATTCCACAATTAGAATTCTATATATTCTATAAAATTTCGATGTCCTCAATTTCTTGCATATTCTCATATATTTCATTAAATGGTGGATTTATATGGCCTATGAATTATAGGCTTAAAAATATACTTATATAATTAATTCCTACCAAAATTTGGCCTCTTACCATTTTTTTTAAAACCTAGGTAAAAAAAATTATAATTATAAATTATCAAAACTCATTTTTTCTTATCAATATAGTTTTTAAACAATTATTAACATTCATGAATTTATACAAAATAAATAGCCAATATTCAAAATAACATATTCTCACAATAAGTCGTATTTTTCCTTCATTGTTCTAGTTTTTAAAAAATCAAATTACAATCAATCTATACAAAAGAAATAATTAGTGAACAACATAAGAGATTTTTATAATACGATATTAAAATTTAAAATAATTTCATAATTTTTAGCAATTAAAATCTAAATGAGTAAAAACTTGTTCTTTTTCTTTGTCACAAAATTTTTTACATTAACATTAAATTTAACTTGTGCGAAGTAAATGAATGTCTACAATGAAATATTAGCACAATATTAACAAATTACCGTATAATTTCATAGTTTATTCGTGCAGAAAGTATAATGAGATTTTATTATCCTTTTCCATTTACCTTTAAAAAACTATGCATTTTTCCTTTATTTTATTTTAAAGAAAAACGAGGTTAAAAAGTTTATTTTTAATGACCCAATTTCAATATTTTTACTTTTTGTTAATTTTTTTAATCGTTAAGTAAGAAGTTATATGGCTTTTTATTTCAAATTCACATCCAACTTGTGCAAAAGTAAAATAAAATAAAAGAAAAATATTGGTAAACATTTAAATTCAAAGATAATGCAGTCCAAAAAATGCAGACATAATAACGTGACATTACTGAAAAATTTTTAAATGCTTTTAAAATTGGTTACTTGAACTCTTTTGGAAAAAACTATAGTTATAAACAAAAGGTAAAATCTGATTATTTATTTTTTTCTATTAGTTCATATTTGTATTATTTTCTTATATACCAATATTTATTTATCTTATGGATTTTGTAATTAAAACACAATCTATCAAGAGAATCTTTGAAATGATATGAAATTAAATTGTATTGATCAAATTTCCCGTTTTTTGAGACTGAATCCTACAAATTCTATGAAAAATCAACATAATTCCTTTGAAAATCCACATAAATCATGTAACAACCTCAAATATTTTATATTTCTCGTTCTCGAAAAAAGGCAAATTATTTAATTCAAAATATTCCACAAGGAATATGTTATAATAATTTAGTAGTTGAAAAGTTAAATAAAGTTTTTCTCTAAAATATTCTTAATTATATTAAAAGAGTGAGATTTAATAAAATTATTATATTTATTAGACGAGAAACATTATTTTACTTGAAAGGGAAGATTTGAGACTGATTTTATAAATTATTCTATTTTCATGAAATAGTAAATCTTTCACTTAAATAGGTTTATAACCTTTATTATGGTGCCCCTTGTGGTAGATATATATTATCACAGTCAGGTTTCTGGTACACAGCCCTCTAGTCATTTGTAGTTGCCACCAACCTACATTACTTGTATTTTCACACCTACAATACAAAATCATATATGAGTTAATGCTCAGCAAGTAACGACATATATATACATGTACGTGATGCTTAAATGCAATGATAGTTATGCACACCACTAAACAAACATGGCATATAACACTCTATATAGTATACTGCATGAGCTCATTATCAATAACGCCAATCATCTGCGGGCACATGCCTTGTTTCCCAAGGGCTTACCATGCCTTGATCGTCGCCAAGGACTTACCAATATCCATAAGAATGGCCTGACCAAATCATATCAACTGTTGGCCCTCCAACACTGCGTCCAGTATATATACCCAAACAGTGGGCTACCGAGTCTCCAACACTGCGTCCAGTGTATATACCCGGTCAACCGATCGCTAAGCCCCCCAACATCCACAGGGGTACGCTGTCCCCAAATGAAATGTATATACCCAGACGACCAATCAAAATACGGTATAACTATATACGGATCACAACATCATAAATAACGACTCATTCCAATAATCTTCATGCCACATGCATATTTTCTTCTCTATCATCATTCTCAATGAGAGCATATAGCAAGCATTGTAATATGATTATTAACATATCTCAATAGTACCAAATATATTATACCCAAACACTTTCACATTTACCACATATAAGATTGCTAATACATAGCCAGATGGTATCATATAGTTATCACGTATATCGATTATTCCAATAATAGGGAATGACAAATATTCATATCTCACATTGTCACGTAGGAACACATAACACTATAGTTTTGCATTGTTGTTGAACCGTTACTTACCTATAACACTGCTCGAACACTTTATCCTTACATCGGATGTATAATCACCGTATTAAACAATACTATAAAATATAAATATTATAAGATGTAGGATACACTTGGCAAGCTAAGTAGGTTACTTGGCTAGCCAGGTAATTAGCTTGGCCAGATACAAACCTGGCTAGCCAGGTATTAGCCTGGTAGCCAGAATGTTACATTCTGGCTATGCCTGGCTGGCCAGGTATTTACTTGGCTAGCCACTTTGAGAGAAAAGGATGCTAGCCTGGCTTTCTAACCATTTTTTTTTAAATTTTCTAACTATTTATAGTTTTTCTTAAAGGCTAACATACAATTAAATTTCCGTTTAATTGCGTCTTTACCCTAAAGTAAATTTCTCAATTATTCTTAATGATAATCATTATCCATTTATCATTAATTTTATCGAGTATAACACTTTATTTTATTCCTAAAAATTTCAAGAAACATAAATAGAATTTTGGGGCGTTACAAATCCGTGGTGTGGAATTTTATAAAATCTAATAGATTTTGTGCAATTCTACTAAAATCCATAAATTCTATAAGAATCCATACATGTCAAAAATTCTATCAAATTCCATGTTGAGGACACTCCTCTAAGTCACCTATTTATTTTACAAACCAACCTATATATATCAACTTTACATAGGTTTTTTCCCCTCCCTTTTCTTTTTGGATATAAGGTGAAGATATGGGAAGGGAAGAAAGTTAGGGGTGAGATGAGTTTGGTCTAAATTCAAGTCTTTTGTCTCGAAATGCAAGCTTCTAACTATTTTACAACATACTTCAAACCACTTAAACTTTTTTCTTTCTTTCTTTCTTTTTGACAACCAAACCACTTAAACTTATGCACTTGACAGTTGACACATGTATTAAATTCAAATTTATGATTGGGTTAATTTTCATTAATTAATTGGTTATTAAACAGAATAGGAGTAATCTTCTTCAAATGACGGGAAAATTTGCTAGTACCTAACTCATTATTTTGTAGCCAAATTAAGAATTCACACATAAATTTAATGGACTTTAACATTTATTATTTAATTTGAACCCTAAATACACCCCTAAGTTCCTGATTAGTTCAATGTTCATGGAGTAATAGGAATTTTCCCCGAAGGACTAATGTGAAGAAGAAAAAATCAAATGTAGATATTTCTTGGCACGAGGCTGTAGCATTTTTTGTTGATCAATTTTCAATACCACAAACCAGAAGTCGACAAAAACGAAAATGGAAGCCCTGAGCCACCTCACTATCTTCACCTACACTCCTCGACGGTCGCCTGTCCCCATCGCCGCCAAAAATCGCCACCACCACAAACTCCATGCCGCCTCCACCAGCAGTGGTGGCGCTACCAGTAGCAAATGGGCCGAGCGCCTCCTGGCCGACTTCCAATTCCTCCCTTCCTCCATTACCACCACCATCGCCGACCCCCCTGACCCTCGCATTCCTGCCCCTCCTCCTCTCCCGTCCCTTCCCGAGCGCCAAGTGTCAATGCCACTGGATTTCTACCGACTACTTGGTGCCGAGCCTCATTTCCTCGGGGACGGCATTCGAAGAGCGTACGATGCTAGGGTTTCGAAGCCCCCACAGTATGGGTACAGCGATGAGGCTTTGATTAGTCGGAGGCAGATTCTGCAGGCAGCTTGCGAAACCTTAGCGAACCCTAGTTCCAGAAGAGAGTATAATCAAGGACTCGCCGAAGATGAATTAGATACAATTCTCACCCAAGTCCCCTGGGAGAAGGTAGTATTTTAAGCATGATTGGCTAATCCTTAAAAAACTGCTCATTAGTTAATCCTTAAAAAACGGCTCATTAGTCTACTTAAATGTAAATATTTTATGAAAATATAGTAATTGTGATTTATTCTATTCCATTCTATCTATTTTCTTTGATCTTTCTGGTAATTTGAGGGAAAATGTGTTCTATGGTCAACTTTTATGTCAATGCTATTTCATTTAAAGAAAATGAAAGTTTGGGTTTAGCTCACTTATTATTTTTGCCTTTATTAATTATTTCTTCCAATTACAAGAAAAATCTCCTGCAGACTAACATAATTGAGTTGTGTAAGGAGTTTGGGAAACTTATTAAGATTTTTGGTGGTTTTAAAGGTTCCTGGAGCACTGTGTGCATTACAGGAGGCCGGGGAAACAGACGTGGTTCTTCAGATTGGAGAAGGTTTGTTGAAAGAGAGATTGCCAAAATCATTTAAGCAAGACGTAGTGTTGGCAATGGCACTTGGTTATGTTGACCTATCTAGGGATGCCATGGCACTGACACCTCCAGATTTCATTAGAGGTTGTGAAGTGCTTGAGAAGTCTCTCAAGCTGTTGCAGGTCAGGGTTCTACTGAGATATCTCTTGGCTTGCATTTTCAATGCTAGTTAGTAAATAAATTATTTATAAGCATCCATTTCTTGACATCTCTGAAAGAAAGTCCTAGTCTTTTTCTTTCCTAGTCTTTTTCTTTAGAGAGAAACATCTGTCTTCTCCACCCTAGCACTTTGCGTCCACCAGTTTAGAAGTATATGTGCATTAGAATTTGGCTGGCACCATCTTTCTTTTATTGTTGCTTGAAATTGGGGAGGAAAGGGAATTAAGTATTAAGAAGCGGGAGGGGAAGATATTGATGGGTAGGGTTATGGAACTGGTTCTTAACCGTTAAAAAAGATCTGTTATAGATAACCAGAGCCGATCATGCAGGAAGAAGGTGCAAGCAACCTTGCTCCAGATTTACAAGCACAGATTGATGAAACTCTGGAAGAGATCAATCCTCGCTGCGTTTTAGAGCTTCTAGCCTTAGCTCTCGAGGATGAGTACCGTACAAAAAGAGCAGAGGGCCTTCAAGGTCTGCGCAACATCTTGTGGGCTGTTGGAGGTGGAGGTGCAGCTGCTGTTGGTGGAGGACTTACACGTGAAGATTTCATGAATGAGGCTTTCCTTCACATGACCGCTGCAGAACAGGTAATTTTATTGATTGAATTATCATGTTTGAGTTAAATTTTAGATTTCTTGGGCTGGGTTGTTAAAAAAATGAAATGTTTTTACTTTTTGCAATAAGGTTGATCTCTTTGCTGCCACACCAAGTAACATACCTGCAGAAAGTTTTGAAGTCTATGGAGTGGCTTTGGCTCTTGTTTCTCAAGCATTTCTCAATAAGAAACCTCATCTAATCCAAGACGCAGACAACCTTTTTCAGCAACTTCAGCAGACCAAAGTTTCGACACTTGGTAGTTCCTCATCTATCTATACTGTCAGAGAGAATCGTGAAATTGACTTTGCTCTTGAAAGGGGCCTTTGCGCACTACTTGTTGGAGAAGTCGATGATTGTCGCACGTGGCTGGGCTTGGATAGTGAAAACTCGCCTTATAGAGATCCGGCTATTGTGACCTGTGCTCTTCCGATCTCTAAGGATGACAATGAAAATGATCTACTTCCTGGACTCTGTAAGCTGTTGGAGACATGGTTGATGGAGGTGGTATTCCCAAGATTTAGAGAGACCCAAGAAATAAGGTTTAGGCTTGTAGATTATTACGATGATCCTACAGTGTTGAGATATTTAGAGAGACTAGAAGGTGTTGGCGGTTCTCCTTTGGTTGCTGCAGCAGCAATAGCAAGAATTGGGGCTGAGGCTACGGCTGTGCTTGACAACGTAAAAGTTAGTGCAATCCAGGCACTGCAGAAAGTGTTTCCTCTTGCTCAAGGGGAAAAGAATGTGAGAAATTACGAGGAAAATGAGATGAAGAATTATGGTTTACCAACTGCGGGTTCTGAACAACGTCATGATGATCTAGATGATTCTGCCTATGAGATGGGTGTTCCTGACAGGAACAGTTCTAATGTGCTGCAGCAGCAAGAAATTATTACGTACAACATAAAAGATGCCACTGTAAAGATCATGAGCGCCGGTGTGGCAGTTGGATTACTGACTTTGGTTGGGTTGAAATTCATCCCATATAGATATGCCTCTTCTATCCCTTGTAAAGATTCTGGAGCAGCTATGGTTTCTGATGTCGTCAATGTGGGTATGATTTATCATTTTCCACTTTTTTTTTTTTTTTTTTGGGTATTAGCTATAAGTTCTCTAAGACCAGAAT
>CAVNYN010273850.1:0-19871 GCA_963692815.1 Nyctanthes arbor-tristis
AAATTACTATTGATTTTCAAAAAAGCAATGATTCAATTTAGCAATGTTTACTTACCACTTTGTGAGTAATAAGAAGAAACGCCATATTCTTTTATAATCAACAAAACTCAATATCTTAAAAATCACGAGAATTGTGGTCTAATTAACAAACCCGGATGTGACACTGTTGGTTGTCTTACAAGTTGCATACGTTAGGTACCACATAATTAAGTTTAGATATATAAATAAATAAATTCGTGACCATTCAAATTGCATCACAGCATAGTAGCCGTAATATTATTGTTCATATTTGTCGCCATCCTGCCCCAACCTGTCCAACTCAACAGTTGAGATCAATTCATCACGTTTTCTAACTTGAAAGAGAAGTTGACAACATAATCATAATCATCATCATAATAATCATAATCATAATAATATAGGTGTAGTAGTTCATCCAATTCAAGCTTTCCGACCACATATCATATGATGATATTTTGATATATTTTCTCAAATTATATAGTCATCATGAATACTAAAAAGTTATCCAAACAATACACTTGATAGAATCTTTTAAATTTACGAATCACATCATTTTTTGTCAAAAAACTATCAAATGGGCTATGTTTGTAAGTTGTACAAGTATTTTGTACATATCCGTGAATTCCATCAAGCATCAGTTAGATAGTGTAGTAAAATACCAGTAGTTAAATTGATTTGTGAGATAGTGACGTACTCATATTAACAACTGATATTATGCCATGTCACTATTTAATATCATTACAGCACAAGATATTTAGTAACTGAAACTTACAATTTTGATCCGGTGACACCAAGGAGACATCCTATGCATGATGCATTCTTCTCCACTAATTTCATAGGTTCACATGAGCGTAGGACGACACAAATTAATAAAGAGAAATGTGTCATATATACCAAGTGTCTCTATAACGTGTCTCTCGATCAAAACTCGTTTTATCTGTACAATAGCATTGTTTGTGTAGGTTTTATTGTCAGACAAATTATACAAGGAACCAACAACCCTTGGAAAGTGGATGGCAATGGATTGGATAGGGACGGATTGGCACCAAGTCATTTTGCTCCACGAAAGATTTATAAAACCATGATTTGCTCTATGATTCACGACTTTCGGATCGGAGCAGATTAAGATTGCGATCCGCCAACCGATCTACGAAACTTTTTTTTTTTAACACCATACATTGTACTACTCCAATCTCATAACTTAGTTTTTACATCATATATTACACTACAATCTATAGTAACAGTAAAATGAAGTTAAATCGATATCAATTATCAACTATCAACCAACTTAAATTATGGTTTAATAGATAGAAAGTAAAAATCATAAGCCCATAGGTTATAAGACATATCATAACAAAAAGTCATAATCGTGCTCCATTGGTAGACATTGGCGATTGAGGCGGCTGGAGGCGGTGACCGATAGGCTCAGGCGAGAAGAGAAAAGGTGAGGTCGTGAGGGATCAAGAGAGAGTTGGGATTTTAGGGTTCAAACTTGATTGAAGGTTAGGTTCAGTGTTGTTGACTAATGACTTCATGGCTGGCGACTTCTGAAGTTATTAAATTTTTTTTTAAAAACTCGATCCGATCCGCTATCGAATCAGGTATCTATCGGGTTTGGAGCGGATAGAATTTTTTTACCATACCTACTGGAAACGAAGACCCCCGGGGGCGGGGACATCTTTTTTTGTTGTGAAGCTAATTAACTTATGTTCCATCCAAATCACAACTTCTAATATTTTAGTGGATCCAAATTGGAAGTTGATTGAATTCACAGAATTCCTCCACAACAGTACAAGGATTCTACAGCTGATGACAGGGTGAAATTCGAATCGCACTCGCACTTGTTAAGCATATATGTAAAATTTGAAATTCGTCGACAACTGTGTTCTATTAAGCAATTTTGATATGGAGATATTGAACGTCTTCCATATAAAGATATATGATGTATGTGGTATCTTTTGAGTCCTGATCTAACACTATATGGTATGGTAGTATATATACTATATACCCATGTGGCATTCATCGAAACATAAAACATGAAAAATCACAACTATATAGCGTGTCCCGATGCATGACAAATAGTTGTGTGGCACCATATAATGTTAGATTAATTTTGGATATCTTGCCCTTTTATTAATGTATATATGTGGGCTCATAGACCCATACATGAGATGTTATCGATGTGAATAAAATTAATAGTGAAAATAGTGTCACATATACCAGATGTCTCCATTAGAGAGGCCATCAAAATTATTCTATTCGGCAACATATATTCTAAAAAGTGAACGGAGTAAAATACTGTCAAAGTTTAACGTGCCTAAATGCGGCCGATGCATGATAAAAGAAAAGATAGTTTTATAAAATATCCATAGGAAATTTGACAAATTCTATTACATGATTAATTGTTTACAATAAAAGAAATTACATCGTGAAACGCATGAGCCGGGGTCGGATAATAAAATATCAGATATCTTTTCTCATTAAATAATGCACCTAACTTTCTTGTTGGTAACTTTTTTTTGTTGGCAGCTAGTATTACATTGTTATTACTACTATTATTATTTATTATTTACTTATTAATGTAATGTCAACTTTCTCGTGATTTTTTTTTTTTATGGGAAACTTTCTCGTGATTTTAAAAGATAACAAGTTGATAATAAAATATAAGAAACGGAATTCCAGGCAATTTCATAAATAAATGCAACAATTGGATTAATTTTCTTGGCATTTAGAGCATGATTAATGTGGGTTTAGTTTTCCCCCTTTTTGTTTAATGCATGCAAATAATGTACAAGTGTAAAATGTCATTTGGGGAGGGGAACCTAAATGAGGGGCCAAATTAGGTTTTTTCCCCTCATTGAGTTTGTTCCAGTTTTGCCCTTTTACATTATTTAGAAATAGATTTTTTTCCCTCTAGTTTTTTGCCCTTTGGCTTTTTCTCACAACATTGATCTTGCTCTTAGGTCTCTTAATTTTTTAAAATGGGTTGGTAAGAAAGTACGCAATCGAATATAGGATTGGGAGTGAAAAAGCTATCTTTTCGAGAAGTAAATTGAGGGCTAATATTTCTTCTACTCACTCCGTCCTATAAATATATTTCCCTTTCATTTTTTACATAAATTAAAAAAACATCATTTAATATTATTAGAAATATATAATTTAACAATATATTTCTTAATATACCCTTTGATTTATTTGATATTTCACTTTAATTATTTTTTATTGTTGATTACTAGGCACTATTAATGGAGGTATGTTAGAAAACTAAAAAATTAACTTAGAAAAGATGAATATAATTTGGGACGGATAAAAAATAAAAAAAAAATATCTTTTTGGGATGGAGGGAGAATCATTTTATGTATATTCATTTTCACGTTTCAAACTTTGGTTGATTTTCACAACTTTATACATTTTTATTTTCATTTTCATTTTCATTTAATGAGGACCTAGCTAAATGTGATCAGAAATTGACTTAGGGATGATGATATTTGTAGTTTTGGTGGCATTGAGTTATTCTATTTGTAGGAATGAGTTTACTTAATTTCTTACAAACTAGACACTTGACAGGATCTCATTTTTCTACCTATCACATCACGTTTAAATCAAAAGTCATCACATGACCACATGCATGTAGGTAAAACTTTAAGTAAAACTTTCAAGTACAAATAGACTTTTCCCTGTTGTTATGATGATGATATCCATTTCAATATAACGGAAGTAAATAAATAAGTTATTATCTAGGTGGAATATGCTGGCCTTATATTTAAAGGTGATATGCTGGGCTTATATTTAAAGGTGAAATTTACTATAATTGTTTTCTTTTTAAACTCATAATAATAAGTTATTACTCTGACATATTTTAGAATTATATTACATGTGTATGGATTTAGCCTATTTTAACTGAATTAGTTAACTTAAGTTTATTATTATTTTTTAAACTCAATTGTTATTTTAGCTCATTGTTGTACTTCGAAACGGTTAATTACTGTAGCATTACATTAATTGTTATTATATTTTTATTTTTATTTTTATTTTTTATCATTTTGTAGTACACGTATATGTATAATAGCCGTCAAACGACCGATTTGAGTAACAAATTTATGGCCTTCATGTGATCTCATTCCAACTATATTTTCTTAGAAGATAATCAATAATTTGATATAGTTGATTTTGTAAGTAGATTTTTGTTTTAAACGTTATTTTGAATTAATAATTGGTCACGACATTTCTTTTCTTCTTTCTTTTTTTTGCTTTTTTGGCTTTGAACGAGGTTAATTATACATTGCACAACTATAAGTATGAAGCAAAACTTCCTACCCCATATAGTATGCATTGATGTACGTCACATGTATTTTAAATTCATATAACGTATATCTATATAAGCTACATAAGACAGGAAGCTTGTAACAAAACCTCTAGAAGGTTTTTGAACATTACTTCTATTAAGTAATTTAATATGCAAAATTACCTTTCTCAAGTTTCCCGTTATAAAAATCTCTATTATCACTATTTCATAAAAATAAATTTTATTTTTGTCTTGGGATAGAACGTAACGTTGTCGGCATAAAGAAAAGACTTTGGAATAAATAATTTTTTTCCATTGTGTAGAGTTATTTTCTATTTATGATTTCTTTTATTAAACATATTTGACACAGTTTATGTCGTTTATATTGTATTTAATCAAGAGTTTGTGACTAATTCGTTGTAGCACGTGTATAATATGAAAGCAGAATTACGGCTATTAGGTTTCTTTTCATTGATTAATTAATAAGCTACTATTTGTTATTTTCTTTACATTCCCAACTTTCTCTTTCAATGTAATTTGACTTCGGTAAAAGGGATGACTCACACGACACAAACATTAACTTCACAACTAATGTTTTCTATAAAAAATGTATTTCAAAATTTGTAATGATAAGAATTTGAGCTGTTATATTACTTTTGCTACTCCTAATAATCTTTATATATTTTTAATTGGAAATTGCTTTTGATGCATCGTACCGGTAGAAAAACTAGTTAATTTTACATGGGTACACTAAGCGAAATTTCTAAACATGGAATTCCAAGTTTTAATTAATTAATTATTATTATAACTTTATTCAAAGAGAAAAAATTAATTGTATCAAAAAATAAATGAAAAATTATATCGACTAATAAATGCTAAGTGAACTTATTATTATCCTTATTATTATAGAGTGAAAACTTACTTATAATTATATTAGTTACATATATTTCATCTTGACCCCATATAGGTAGGGGCAGTAGTGTGCATAAATAATAAATAAATTATTCAATAAGAAATGACCTTATAAAGCATATATTTATTATATTTAAAAAAAAAATCTTCCATACCTCAGCACGATCTTTTTTTTTAAATAGAAAAAGCTTAATTATATATTCAATTTCACATGGACCATATGATAAGTAAACAAATAAATATATACAATAGAAAATATCAATAGCTTTTTATAGGCTATAAAGTCCATCACAAAAAGCAAACAAACAACAAAACTTGTGATTCCTTTTCTTCTCCTCCATCCCCCCCCCCAACTTTTTTTTTTTTTTTTTGCTCCCTTCACCATGGAGACCTTAAGTTTCTTTGTTGGAGTCATAGGTATGTCCTAAAGTTTCCATTTATGTTCTTTTTATATAAGTGAAAATCTCTCGAGGTGCTTGTATACACTAGCTAGCGAAGAGCTACCGCGAGACCGAGTGGCCGGGAGATTTTCACCCATAACAAGAATCATATCTAATTCTTGCTCATTTGAACAACTTTATATATGTAGACTATTTACTGACAAATGTTTGGTTTATAAACATTCTTGCAGGCAACATAATCTCAGTTCTTATGTTTCTCTCTCCCGTGTAAGCATTAATATAATTAAGGTTTAATTAGAACCAAAGGATGGTAGCCGAAACTTGAAGACCCTGAGCCGAAAACACTAATTTTTTCTTTTTTTTTTTTTTAATTTTTCAAAGGGTTCTAAAAGGCTTTTTTCCGAAAACGAGGGTAGCTGAGAAGAGAATGGCTACCCCCACCTCCGTCTGCTTTATATGTGTACCTACATTCGTAGAATTATAAAATGGAGATGAGATTTTGAAAATTTTTAAAAATTTTTTGCAGAAAGACATTTTGGAGGATTGTGAAGCAAAAATCGACAGAGGAATTTGAGAGTTTTCCATACATTTGTACATTTCTGAATTCATCATTGTGGACTTACTATGGAGTTACAAAGCCAGACAGTTATCTTGTGGCTACTGTCAATGGTTTTGGGGTGGTTGTTGAGACCATATACATCATCTTGTTTCTTGCATTTGCATCTCCATCCAAAAGGGTAATTTAATTTTTTTTTTTTTGGGTAAAACACTTATTTTGGCTACATCTTCTTATTCAAAGAACAATAAGTCGAAGAACAAAAATTTAAGATACCCTTAAAAGAAGTAGCTTTTTCTACTTGTAAAAGTAATATAACGAGTTTGCAAACGCATGGTGAAAAAAAAAAAAAAAGAGAAGGTTCTTGTTCGTAAGTTGAGTCAAACATGCTTAACTTTTGCTACAGTGTCTGGACCATCTCTAACAAACTAGACCCGCTAATTAAACACGATACCATTGTTACGCATTTTATTAGATTTTCAAAATGTTTCAAACATTATAGTTTCCAAGGTCGATGTACTTCTTTGTCATGATACCATCCTGCTATATCTTGATGAGTTTCATTAATTATATTGTGACAGGCGAAAACTACAATACTCGTCGTAATTTTGGACATTGGCTTTCTAGCTGCAACAATTATAGCAACATATTTTTTCTTGCAAGGGGACGTGAGGATTGATGTAACTGGTTTTATTGGTTCTGGGCTAAACGTTATCATGTATGGCTCACCACTTGCAGCTATGGTAAGTACTAATCTGAGTTCATTTTTGGTACATAAGAATTGATATATAAGACTCGAAAATATAACAAAAATAAAATTTAATTTGTTTTTCGTCCTTATTTAGTAGGCTACTGTACATTTTTACTTAACCAATTCATATACTTTTGATACAAGGGGTATATAATAATTGCAGTATATTCGAACTAATCAATTCATATATTGAATGATTGATAGAATTTTATTTATTATTCTTTCCTATTGGGTCCAACTTATAATTTTATTATATATATAATAAAACAGGACATGAAGAGCATGAAGAGTATCTCTTACCCAATATAAAAGATTATTGCGGATACGCTACTATTAAGTATCTGGAAAGGAACCCTAAACAAGTATTATTGCTATTATTAATTAATCATCATCTTGAACTTAAAGTTTGACCAATTTATTTCTATTTAAAATAAAATTAAAACAGAAGAAATAATAAAGTGGTTTGGAATTATGCACGGAATAAGAAATAAAAAATAAATTGACCTGCTTCTGTTTACTTAGAATAAATATAGAAATAGAAATAAGATAACAACATGAGGTTAGTTACGTGTTTGAGTAGTACTTCAAAGTTTGATTAGTAGTGTTCTATGGCTTCTTTGCAAAATATCGTTTGCATTTGATTTAAAGAAAAAATGGATAAACTTTGTCTTTGCCCGTAATGATGATAATAATGTTATCTAATATAAACTAAGAATGGGATGAAGAATGAAATAAAATTTTAATTATTGTTTACGGAAACAAATATTATTGAGATGGTGAAATTTTATATGCATCATAAAATCTAACAAGTCGAATACTGAATTTACAGAAAAGTGTGGTGACAACAAAGAGCGTAGAGTACATGCCATTTCTGCTATCGTTTTTCCTATTCTTAAATGGTGGGATTTGGACTTTCTATGCCTTCCTCGTAGACGACTGGTTTCTCAGAGTAAGTTCTTCACATCCATTAACTATTTATTTATTTATTGAGAAGCTTAAATATTTATTCCAGCGTGAGGATCTTGATTAATTTTCTATATAAACATTATACTATATGTCCTAATGTCAATGTATATGATTGATTAATTAAAAAAATATAGAAAAACAAAATTGAGAAGATCGGAAGAGAAACTAAAGCATAATAATATATACTTCTAGAGCTCTAGTAATTAAAAGATTAGCCCTTCAATAATTTATTTTTATTATTATTAATTTTTTTTTTGCTGATAATTATTAAAAATAGAAGAGTTGTACACCCCACGACAGATATATGTTGGCACCAAGTAACCAAAATTCATTGAAAAAAGTGATAAACGTGAAATATATATTCAAATTCTTGCTAATTGGAAGAACAATATTCTCGAGTCTCGACTAATTAATTCTCTTAAGATCTGTTGCAGACGATTAATCTTGGTGATGTGTATACACAAGATACATATATAGTAGGATTTATTATTATGAATGGACAAGACAAGACATATATATATATATATATATATATTAGACGGTGTTAGGTTTTCCTACTTGGTGTTGGGTATTACATATTAAGCAAATAAAATAGAAGTAGTATTTTTTCTTAATGTTAGTTTAAAAAATATATATAAAGCCCTTGTTGGTCTATGTAATCTATCTTACAACCTTATGTTCTACGACTGCTGTCAGCTAATAATGTACTATTTTCGTTGTCACGAGTCTAAATTAAATTATAGTGAATGATTTAAAGGATTTTTCTTCTACTTGTTCCAATCAACTTGAAGGGTATAATCAAACGGTTCACAAACAAAAACGACCCTTTCAATATTATTGCACACATGATTTTTGTTTGTTAGCTAGGTTGGCTGGTTGAGGTTCGTGGCCAAGACATAGTTCCCCCAGGCCCCAACTCCCCATTTTATGGTCATTTTATTTTTGTTACCCGACACAAAATTTATGTGATTTTGACCCTTTGGTCCCTAATTTGGCCCTCGAACAATCAGTTTCAGATGCTAGCCTGCATCTACCTGTTTTTTATATATGCATAGATTGCTAAATATCTATAGTGTTTTTTATATATGCATAGTTCCCCCCAGGCCCCATCCACTCGTTTCTTATAGTGTTAGAAACTAGAGAAACTGATTTTTCAGGTCCATATGACCTATGTCATCAGCTGGTGTCACAAGAAACTAGAGAATGGCACTAGTTCTTTATTATCTATCTGTATATATCGATATGAGAAAATCTACAATGCTTCATGCCTAAAATTCAATATATCCCAATAATCAATGAAAATCGGCCACTTGCGTACGATAATCACTTTGATATGTGATTATCACATGGGCTACATGAGTGTTTTTATAAGTTGTACATTTTTATTGTATTAATATCTTTTTCCATTAAAAATCATACTAAATGAGGGCATAATTGGCAGGTACCAAATGCAATGGGATTTGTACTGGGGACGTCTCAGCTGGTGCTCTATGCAATTTACCATAATTCTAAAGCATCAAAATTGCACATAGCAGCAGATATAGAGGAAGCAAGGCAGAGAGAGCCCCTGCTCTCTTCTTCTCCAGAACAAAAGTGAGGATCTGAAAAAAAAGAAAAAGAAAAAGAAAAAGAAAATTCCCATTTAATTTCTGATCGGGTCGAGTTCAACCCGGTATAAAAATGGGAGTGGGATTCCCTGAAGCCAAAGCTGAGGACTTTAAAAGCGATGGCAATTAGCGCTTTGGCCTATTTCTTTCCACATCCTTGTGAATAGTGGCTCTGTTGATCCGTACTTGGCTTTCTCTGTCTTTTTGAAACTATTTTATTATTATATAGTGTATATTATTGTTTTTCCCCCTTTTTAGTTTTTACTACTGAATTTTGTATTTTCAATGACGGATTTAGCCTATTTATATTGCGATAAAATGATGGTTTAATAGTAAACATTATTTTTTAAATCAATATTTCCAAAAACATTAAAATACAATTAGGGATGTTATTATTATTATTATTGTTGTTATTATTATAATAATAATAAAAGACTACTTATTCATATATTTATTTATCTAATATAAATAGGTGACATATTTAATTAGGCATTTTAGATGAGTTGTTTGTGGGTTTTCAAACTTATCATTTGCATATAAATAACCTATCTAAAATGACCAAAAAAGTCGTGTTACTTGTTCAAGATAGATAAATATATCTCCCTAGAGTTACTATTCAGAAAGCTTTAGAACTTTATTTGAATGGGAGTTAGTATCATCATACATGTAAGTTGATCACTGGTTACACTTATTTTTGTTGCAAAATTGAAGAATAACATGAATAAATTGATGCTGCATCCATCTCTATCCTTCAAACAATTCCATTCTAGAACTAGCATATCATGGACGTCAGTTATACTAGTTCGAAAATTGGAACTCACTAATAAAGATATAGTTACTTATTTAATTGGTCTATTTAAAAAGTATGGTTAGCAAATATTATAAAATTTTCAATTCTTCAAAACATGAGAATCTTCACAATATTTGTGTAATTGGCTAGTGTGGAGAAATGTTATTTGTATATACAATGTGTACATAATCTTCAAAACCTACCATTTTTATTTCGTATCAATATTTTTAATCCTTTTTGATATTAATGTCTATGTTTAGCAAATAAAATTGTACTACCTTGAATGCTAATTATAATCTTCTTGTTATTATTTAGGGGGAAAAAACGGAAATTCTAAACAATCAAAAATACGAACTTTACATATTCATAAAATTCACGCGACAGTCAAAACTCACGTGGTCTAATGACATCTTAATTAGCTCTTAAACCCTTAATCAAGGTTCGATTCCCCTATCCTATAATTCTTTTGCAATATTAAAAAACATACCACAAGACTATAAACTGGCAAAAAAGAAAACAAATTACATCAATTTAAAAACTAAAGTGAAACTGCATGCGCCTTATCTCAAAATCGTATAAACTTAAGAAAGGAAGTGCATTCAGAAAAGCAGGGCATGCCAACTCACTTGAGAAAAAGAAACACTTATTATTATTATTATTATTATTATTATTATTATTATTATTATTATTATTATTATTATTATTATTATTATTATTATTCAATGCACCAGCAATCCAAATAATTTTGGGTGTTTAAAAGTTGTAACTTAAACCATGTTATGTGTGTAATGTTTTGTATAAAATAATTGCAAAAGTCTTGGCTGACAGGTTGCGAGGTATTCTTCTTGATATTATTAGTGATACTCAATTAGCTTTTGTGCCGGGAAGGAGCATTATTGACAATGTTCTAGTCGCCTTTGAAATGATACACTACATGAAGCAGAAAAGGAATCGAAAGAAGGGTGATGTTGCATTGAAAATAGACATAAGTAAGGCCTATGACCGAGTTAGTTGGAGCTATCTTCAAAAAATTATGGAAAAAATGGGTTTTGCTAGGGATTGGATCGACCTTCTCATGTTATGTGTGTCTACTGTTCAGTATTCTATAAAGGTGAATGGTAAAGAAGTTGGTCCTATCTATCCGTCGAGAGGATTAAGGCAAGGTGATCCACTCTCGCCATATTTATTTATTATTTGTGCAGAAGGTCTTTCTGCACTTATTCACCAGGCTGAGGGTAGAAATGAGATCCATGGTTGCAAGATTGCGAGGCAAGCTCCAAGTGTTACTCACTTATTCTTTGCAGACGATAGTTTTCTTTTCTTTCGAGCTACTATAGAGGAGTGTCAGAAACTTAAGGATATCCTTGGAAATTATGAGGAGGCTTCAGGCCAGTCAGTTAATTTTGTGAAATCCGGTATCTACTTCAGTTCTAATGTAAAGCTTGAGATTAGAACGAGTATCACTGATCGCCTCAATGTCTGGAATCCATTAAATACGGGTAGATACCTTGGGCTTCCATCATTAGTTGGAAAGAAGAAGAGAGAGGTTTTAGTTTCTTAAGGGATCGCATATGGAAGAAATTAAATGGGTGGACAAGTAAGATGCTATCTAAAGCCGGAAGGACTATTTTAGTGAAGACTTTCCGCAGGCAATCCCTACATACTGTATGTCGACTTTCTTGCTTCCGGTTACGTTATGTGATGAGCTTCAACGGATGATGAATTCTTTTTGGTGAGGATTAAAAACTAATGGGAAGAAAGGAATCAATTGGTACAGTTGGGATCGGTTGTGTGTTAGAAAGGAAGATGGTGGAATGGGGTTCCGTAATTTGAATGCCTTTAATTTGGCTATGCTCGGGAAGCAGGGGTGGAATATTATTTCTAACCCTAATGCTCTTGTTTCGCGTATTCTCAAAGCTAGATATTTTCCCGTGGGGGATTTCTTTAATGCTACACTCGGGTATAATCCGAGCTTTACATGGAAGAGCATATAGACTTCTCGTGTGGTGCTAGATAAAAGGTATCGATGAAGGATTGGAGATGATAAGAACATTCTTGTTTGGAAGGATCCATGGGTGCGTCGAGATTCCAATTTTCGTGTGGAGACTTTGGAATATCCCAGCCTAGAAAATATCACTGTGAGTGACCACATTTTGCATGATAGGCAGTGGAACAAGGACTTAATTCATGGTTTGTTCACGGAAAGGGATGCCCAAGACATTATCAATATTCCTCTTGCTACCTCTAGTCAAGATAAATGTATTTGGCATTATAGTAAGAATGGGAACTATTTGGTTAAATCGGGATATAGAGTGGCAATGGATATAGAGGAAGCCGAGGGAGTTCATCGTGTGTCTGGGAATTGGAAACAGATATGGAGCTTGAAAATTCCTCCAAAAATACAAGTGTTTATATGGCGTGCTTGTCGGGATTGTCTCCCCACTAAGGAGAAGCTAAGTAAGAGGGGAATCTCTATCCCAACTGACTGTCTTATGTGTGATAGAGGGGAAGAGACTAGTCTACATGCCTTAGTTTTATGGCCTTATACAGAAACATGTTGGAAGGAAGCAGCTGTCTATGTTGCGTCGGGTCAGTGCTCAACCTTCAAGGAATGGTTTTTTGATAAACTCATGACAAGATCATCTTATGATATCAATCGAGTGTGTGTCATAGCATGGAGTATTTGGAGGGCAAGGAATGAAAAACTGTGGAGAAATCAAATTGATACATCGAGGCAAACAGTGCATAAAGGGTCGGCCACTCTGCTGGATTAGATTGAAGCCAAAAGGAATATGGAACATGTTCCTTCGCAGTTATTAGTGCTTGACAAATGGACGGTTCCACCTTTGGGATGCTCAAAGTGCAATATCGATGCAGCTAAGGGGAGGGGGAATATCAAAACCGGGTTGGGAATGGTCTTACATGACTCTAGTGGTGTGTGCATAGAGTGTTGGTTAGAGCCATTACAAGGGGACTTTCCAGTTAAGGAGGCAGAGGCGATGGGCCGGAGTGCTATTAAATGGCTGATTAACTTGGGTATTTCGACGACCATTATTGAGACGGATGCGAAGGGAATCGTACAAGGGTTGCAAGCTGAGGAGGAAGACAATTCAGAATTTGGTATGATCATACTTGAGTGCAAACAATTGCTACAACAAAAGGATCATTTTGAAGTGCGGTTTGTTCGAAGGCAAGCTAATAAGGTTGCCCACACTTTGGCTAGAAGAGCTCTCTTATCTTCCAATGTTTTTTTTTTTTAATCACGCTCCAAATTGGCATATTCCCATATTATAAAGTGATGTAGCTAATACTTCGATGAGTAATGAGAATTAATCTATTTTCCTAAAAAAAAAGTTGTTACTTAAACCATATTTTACATTTAATAAATTTTTCGTTTCATAATAGAATTCAATTTTTGAGAAACTATATCTGTTAAAAAAAACTATTCTTTCTACTAATCTTAAAACTGCATTAGTGGATTAAATAGAAAAATTTTCCACTCCCCCAGTCCATCATCAAGTTAGTCAAAAAGCAATCTATATATATATATATACTTAAAAGCAATGCAGTTTCGTTTTTCTGTTTTCCCACTCAAAATCACTTTCTAAATCCGGCATTCACATCTTGGGCATTGGTTTACCTCTTAATCTTAGCCCTTGATTAATTTTTTTATCTTTTAATTATTTTCAAGAATTATATAGATAATTTAACATATGAAGAGATAATCATAAATCATGAATTCAAAATTTTTATGTTTCTATATACATATCCCTCTATCAAAGGTAACTTTCAATTGCTATAGAATTTGAACACTAAATCAAACAATCAACCTTATTGGAATAGATTTCCCATTTTCATAAAACTCTTTAATAATAATTGTTAACTAACTCGATTAAAGGTATTTTTCCTCCATTTGCTCTAACTATTGCTCACGACTTAATTAATCATTAAAAAACCCTAAATTATGCAACTAACCTTACTTAGCCTTTTTACCATTTTCAGCCAACTTTTTTATTTCATACCTTATATTAAATTTTGACCTATTTCATCATCAACTCATCACCCAACTGCAGGTGAAATTTCAGTCATTTTCTCAAGCCAAAAAATTCAGCCAAATATTTAATTTGTTTCTTCAAGATATTAAAATTATTTGTGACGGCCTTGCACATGATATTATAGTCATTTGATCTTCACCAGCCTTACGCAGTTCACCAACTGCAGAACTTCATTTGGAGTTGACATTCGGCCTCAGTCCTCGAACGATTTTTTTTTCAGGTGGTATCTAAACTCTTTCGTTAATTTCTACACTCATCCGAACTATAGTTTATATATTTTTAATGCAGTGAATACAATCAAAATAAATATGTTTGCTTGTGACTCTTATGATTATTTATTGCTAACTAATGGAAATTTTGAAGGTAACTGTATTATTATTATTTCATTGTTTCACCCTCAATATCAAATGTTATTATATTCTCTTTTAATTCAAATCAACATTGCATGAGAAAAAAGACAGATTGTGATATATCAATCACTGTATAAGAATACCAAATTCTTCATCCGTGCGTTGGATTGTGAATTCGTTTTTTTTCTTTTTTCTTTTTTTTTTAAACGGTTTTTAAATATTTTTGCAAGACCAATTGTGACAATTAATATTTCATGTAATTGAGTTACAGATTAAACTTTGTATGATTTATGTAATGTTTCTCCATTGCAAAAGTTTTTTAAACTTCATATATTTTCCATGTGTATTGATCTGTCTAATGATTTTTTTTAGGACCTCTTATTTATAAATGGAAAATTGGCCGATGTCACTTTGTATCTTTTTTTATCTCAATGCACAAATGTAATAAATTTGTTCAAACATTTTATTTTGACTGCACATGGGTTGCTTATTATGTTTGTGTGCAAACCTTTGTTTAAATGATAGATTTTAGCAAACTTTCTTCATTAGTTGCACAACTTATTTTTAATTGAATATTAATATTTTGAAGTTAGGTACTATTTGATTAGAAGTATGGGAAATGTATGGAAAGAAAATGAATTCTAGGTAATTAAATTCCCTAGAATTAATTTTCATAGAAAATGTCAATTACACGTATTTGATTGACTTAATTTTTCACATAAAAATAGTTTTTGTTTTCTATCTTTTAGTGTTTGATAGATATTATTTTCAATAGAAACAATCTTTTTTACTAAATTTTATTATACGATAGTCATCACTTTTTTATAGAAATTACCAAATTTTATATATAAATTGCACTTTTTTCCAAATTATCAAATTATCAAGTTTTAATTTGTCAAATTTTTTTATTTGTTAGAACTATGTGAGCTCCAACATTGTGTTGAATATATGTTTATATTTGAGATGAAATCAAACCACGACGAACTAAAAAAAGATAACTAATGTCAAACTTTTGTCCTGCATGATTTTTGTTCATGGACAATGAAGATATGATGAGAACGTTTGACAATGGTTATGAAGATAGCGTACATAGAGTTGGGCTTTCTGACGATTATAGTCTCGTCAGACGGTCTATCACTCATGATTCAATGAATAATTTTGCGGCCAACAACTATCTTAATAATGTACTTAATAATTAAGTATAAACTTATACTAAAAAAGAAATTGTAAGAAATTCAGTGAGTGATTTATGCATGAATACGAAGATAAAACAAAGTTATAAACTTCAACAACGATCCATAGTTAGAAAATTTGAAATGACTATAAGATCTTATATTAGTTAACATTGGCAAGAAATGTCATGTTACATAAAATCCCAAAAAAAGAAAAAAGAAAATGAGAAATTGTCAATTAACGTGCGTGTTTTCCAATTTTTTATATTTTACAAGTTAAAAATAATTCAATCTTTTAAGAAATACGGAATTCCAATTCCCTGGAAAATGAATTACCTAGGCCCCCCTAAGGAAAATATCTTCCTTGTTTCCCTGGAAAATATAGTCATGTGATCAAAAGTGAGAAAATATTTTCCACGGAAAAAAGTCAATCAAACAGCAAAAAAGTAAGAATTTAAATGGAAAACTGGCATTTTTAATGAAAAATTATGATAATCAAATACACCCTTAATGTAAAATAATTTTATTTTAAAAAAATGTTTGTAATAACAAAAAAATAATAAAAAAACCAGACTTGAAGTCTGACTTTACGATGATATATGATTATCTTTATAAATAATGAATTTAAATATTAAATTACAAACAATTTATTCGAGTCTTAGATTTTTTATTAATGTAGAAGCATTAATCAATCAATTGTGTTTTTTAAATTCCAAATAAGATAAGATATTTTGTTTTTAAAGAAATAGTCTCAATTCTCATTTATGTGCATTAAATTAATTATAGACGCATTGTAACTTTGGGTGAACGTTATTTTGTATTTTTTTTTCAACTTCTCATATTGGACTAATGCATAATTAGTTGTGTATTCGCTAATTACTATGACATTTGATCTGTCCTTGGAGTGTTTATTTATCGAAGTTATTGCCGACTTGATTGATTTAGACTCACTGCGATTTGGAATGAGGCAATTTTTTAACATCTAATTTAACAATTATCAAAAAAAAAAAAAATTATTCATCTAGATGAATATTAAATTGTCTAGTTTTATTTTGTCCATTTTCCTTTCGTGGTAAACTTTACATGTCACCGACTTTATATAGGTCAATACGTGACAATATTAATTATAGTGTAAGTTTGGTTTCTATATTAGCTTAAAAAAATTTCACCCGTGTCAAATCAATATTTGAGTATATTAATCATTTAAACTATCAGCTTTTCAGAGTTGAATTAACTTCTATATAACTCATTGCATATATAACCTAAGGTTTTTTTACTTTCTTATAACCGAATTTAATTCTTTAATACTTGTTAAATGAACCCGCATTTTACAAATGAATTATTAAAATTTTATATTGTTATTCCCAGATTAACCCTAACTCTGTCAGATATTAGACTGACATTCACCTTTTAGCGGAGACAGTTCTCCTTGATGGTCTGTTATGCAATGACTATTAACAAGAGTCAAGGTCAATCGCTTGAGAATGTTGGTATTTTCCTTCGGAGGCCTGTGTTCACCCATGGGCAGTTTTATGTAGCCGTTTTGAGGGCCACGAATTATGACTGGTTGACGTTTATGATATGTAACGACAACGGTGACCCTAACAAGTCTACGTTGAATGTTGCTAACAAGGAGGCATTCAACAATTTATAGTCATATGTTTTCTTCAACCGTTAGGTATGTAAATTTTAATTATATGTCAGCTCTATAACTCTATTATGTAATGTTTGATATAATTAATCCAATTTATCTTGCCGAATGCAGGTTATCCTGAGGGCTCCCCTATACTTTCAAAATGTAATAACTTCCTGAATAATAATTGTTGTCCAGTATCTCGTTCACTCTGAAACTTGCAACACTGCATTGGGTGAATTCTAACGGTAACTTTATTAAATGACTATGTTGGATTATTCTTTAATACATTTATATATCATTTTTTACTGAAACACATAATAGATGTTTAAAAATTTTTACACAATCATGGATTATACTATTTATATGTTGTATATTTTATTTGATCAAAGCATCATGTACAACGCACGGGTGAAATTATTAGTTACACATCAATCCGGTTTAGGAGGTGCATGCCATAATTATTATTTGTTTTAACTTTTTTTTTTTAGAAGAAAAGAAACGCTAATCTTTTATTTCCCCAAAATTGATTAGACCCAATGAAGATGATGGCTAAAGACTTTACCATAAATAGACAAACTTTCAAAAATGAGGGGTCTTCGTCTTTCAGCAGGAATGGTTCCCGTTGCAAGTTACTACAAATTCAAAAATAGTTCTTTTTAACACAACATTTGTCACCAAGAATTTTATTATCCTTGATTGCTAACGAAAATAATTTGCACATGTACTATTTTATATTATTACTTAAATTAAATAAATATCATTCCAAAAATTTAGAAAAATATTTTCATTTAAATAACGATTTCAGGAAAGTAGTTAATGTTTTACAAATCATAACAATATAATGCTCCAAAGAAAGTATTTTTAACTAAATAGACAAACAACAAAGGCAAAAATAATTTTCCAAACAAAACTAGATAATGGACAGTAATGATACTTAAACCAAATTATTAAAACAAACATAAAGTCTGGAGAGTAGATAACTATAGCAAATAAGATAAAGTTTGGACATGAGTAAATTTCTTTAGGGAACATGTTTATCGTTTTCACAATACATAATTTTGACAATTATTAAAATCATTATAGACGTAATTTACATCTTTTAGGTCACACACACACACATATATATATAATCATCATCATCATCATCAGCATCATCATCATCATCATCATCATCATCATCATCAATTCATTGTATAAATACCCCACGTATAAAGGCTGGAGGAGAAAAAAAAAAAGAAATCATAAACATTAAAAAAAAAAATCAAGGAATTATAATAATAAACAATGGAAAATGAGGTAATATCATCTTCTGAAATCTTGCAAACAATAGAATTAGAAATAAGTTACAACAGTTATAATCTTGCATCCACAATGAGTATCAAATCATAACCGACATTTATCCCTCCTCATCAGTCTCTCAAAATTCAAAATTGATATGATTAATCAAGCTTCTGATAAAATCCTAATAAAAAGGAAACCATCCAACATCTTTATTGGAAAAGCGGTTACCCTCTTCTGAAATTATTATCAAGAATTAGATAATGTTATTGACCGCTATTTCATCATGGTATGCACAAGGATCGTTCTAATGAACAATGACAAATGGACTACGCAGTATGAGTTCGTTGATTACATCAGTGCTGGGTATCAACTCCCAACAATTCAAAAACCCAGAAAGTAATGCCTTTTTTATACCAGAAAGTTTATGTTGTTTGCAATTTTTTTAATCCTAAAACGTTAAAAAATTTACTTTGCCTGGTACCTTGTTGCCAGTAAAGGGAGATTGTTACCAGCAGCCTGCTTGGAAGATAAAACTTTCCAGTAAATCAGCAATTAAACTTGTTACTAGTTAAACAATACATTGCAGTACTAAAACGTTACCAAAAGTAAACAATGTTACAGTTTTGCTAAGAAAATAGAAAATGCTCCTTTTATCTCCACGCAGCATTGAGGTGGAAGTACTTTGGGACTTTAAACCGCTTATTCATTGCACAATCAGCATATTTTTGATTCCTTTTTTCTTTTTTTTTTTTACTGTGGGGGCCACCAATGTTTTTACCTTATAAATGGCACCAAAAAACCCCCAATTTTGCAGATGACACCTCCCTCCTACTGACTCCCAGCCAGACCCCCTCCAAAACCTCTAATTTTGCCACGTAAAATTAATTTAAACACACACTTATATTTGTTAAATAAGTTATTATGTATTTTTGTTTTTCTAGATGGATGGACTTTAAAATAAAAAATGAATAAATGAGTTAATGTGAAGTGTTCTGTTTCCATTTTAGCCTCTTTATATATTTTTCCTTTTTTTTAACGTCAAAATTCTTAAAAGTAGTTCATCATGTACTTACAAGGAAAGTCACCATTAT
>CAVNYN010273851.1:0-35837 GCA_963692815.1 Nyctanthes arbor-tristis
GGCCGTACTGAAATTCAGCTTAGTGCCCATTACGGTCTGTAATGACTCCAAAACCTTGAAGTAAACCGCGGATCTCTGTCCAATACAATAGATACCGGCACTCCAAGGAGTCGCATAGTCTCTTTGATAGAAATCTGAGCAAGCTGATTCAAGTGGAGACTCATATGGACGGGTGGGAAATGGGCGGATTTTGTGAGTCGGTCTACTATAACCCAAATGACATCATGCCTACTTACCGATCTGGGGAGACCTACTACGAAATCTATAGAAATCTTTTCCCACTTCCACTTTAGAATCTCTAAAGGATTCAGTAACCATGACGGTCTCTGATGCTCAGCTTTCACTTGTTGGCACACCAGGCATTTGCAACAAACTTGGCGATATTCGAATAACTATTGATAGCATTATTATTTCAAAGTTTAGAAATTCTATTGTTGTTGACAATCGTTATATTATGTTATTTATTTAAAAAAAAAACTACACTTATTCACCTCTTATTTAAATATCGAATTGCCTTTTTTTTTTGGAAGGACATAGAATGGATTTAGTAGGGTCCGATCTGTGCTTAGAACTCAGGGCATTACAATAAAATGGATAATTGCCACCCGAAATTTCTCGAGGGTAATTCTTATGGATAATTCTTATGGAGCGTATTTGTTACAACCATGCTCAGCTTAGAACATGGGGCGTACATTCAAGAAATCTCGCAAGCCCAAGTTGTATTTCTTGTATCCAAGCCCAATGCTTAATTATATTTTAACTCTCAAGGCCTAATTTTCAGGCCCAATTCGAAGCCCAATAATTTAATCTAAGCTTTTTAACCATTTTGAGGCCCATTTTGGCTTAATTCTAATCAAACAAAACTCCTACCTCAACCCAAACTTTGAACGCGTTAGCTCCATCAGACTCTGGATAATTGATCCCAAATCCATTTTAGCTTACCCTCTTACCCTTCAGTCAGTCGTTCTCCTACATCAAGAAGTCTTATCAGATGTTTTCCCCTACCACTCTCACGTCTCCTACTTATATTTACCATACAAACATTCACAATCTCAAAACACCCACACTCAGCAATTCATATACACATGAACCCCTTTGCCACAAATTGCCTACATAAATACACAGGTAATTCATATACACCCAGAAAAATTACACGTTATGCACATATACACAGTGCACGCCTTCCTACAAACCGTGCAGAATTACAAAGGTATATACATATGTACACAAATGCATACACACGCACGCACACCCAAAGAGAAGCAGGGCAGCCATCTCTACTCTTCTTTCATCCATAGCAGATAGCTACCACTACTTTTCCTCCCATCGCCACCACACACCACCACTTCCGTTACCACACAGATCCCCAAAAGCCAGAAATCTTCCAAAACCAGAACACAATTGCCATTGAACCCCAAACTAAAAGCTGAAAAGTTACCCTCACTGTCGACCACCACTTCCGTCCCTAAGCAGATTCCCAAAAAAAGTAGAAATTAAAAGACCAGAAACAAACTTGCAAAAAAAAAAAAAAAACAAAGCCAAAATCGAAAGCCTTTGAACTTACCCATTGTGCTCCCTCCTCGGCCGAGAGACCGCCACCACGAACCCAAATCGCTTATGGAACAATAAAAGTATGCGCATAATTAGCTCACCTTAGTCAGGAGCCCATAGACTTAGCTCGTTATTCCGACGGGCTCACAGACATACACAGTTGCTTGTTGAAAAACAAGCCACAGACATAAGTTGCATTTGTCCATGTATTTAGGTAGGTGCATAATATGTATTGCATATTTTAAAGATTTTTTCGCAGGAATCTACTGAGTGTTTCTTCAAAGCACTCACACTTTATTTGTAAAACATTTCAGGTCCCGGAGATGGTAGCAACTCAGCCGAGGGCTGCAATTAAAGAGGAAGAAAAGAAAAATGAATAAATGTTTAACTGGAAGTGTGGCCAATGGGACATTGGGCCCCTGTAGGTGGGGTGATTGTGATAGCTTCAATCCCATATTGCTTAGGTAGAGAAAGTGAGACTAGTTTATAAGTTAAGAGACCCACTCCAACTGATATGAGGCCTTTTAGGTGAGAACTCAAGAGTAAAAACTGTGCGGACAAGGCCCAAAGCGGACAATATCATGTCAAAGTGGAGCGGATCATTACAATATCGCTTCCCAATGTCCTCTTAGGAATCTTGTAATTGAACAAGAACCTTCTTTGCCTATATAAAATGATGAGTGCTATAAGATAGATCCCATTGAGCCTTCTGAGGACGAACTTGACCAAGTTGAGGACTATGACGAGGAAGAGGCTGTCATCTCATTTATGAGATGTATTCTTTCCACTCCTATTGATTCTAATTCTTAGAAAAGAACATCATCTTTCAAACATGGATCCCTTGCAACAACTACCGTTTCAAATTAAATATTATCCTTGTGATTCATTATGGTTTCTGAGGATTGCTGATTTTTAAATATATCCAATGGATACTACTTTGAGATAATGCAAGAAGATAATAATATTTTTGCATAAATTTCTTTGTATCTGGCCGAAAGCAGATAAAGGAAAAATTCTCTACACTGCCATCTGGAATGTATTATACATTCATAAAAGCAATGGACATAAATCATACTATGAACCCGAAGTTTGTTGATCCAAAGAGCTTTATACCTTGACATGATAAGTTTGGGAGTACATAAACAACTATAACGCAGTAGATAATTCACATGGTACAATCTAAAGATCTAGAAGTTTCTTTTAGCAAATGATTTCCCATGTGCTGCTGTGAGCAAGGCAGGTTAGTCATCAAACCATCTAGTATGACGGTTAATATTGAGTCTCCAATTTTCTTAGAAAGATTTCATGGAGATATATATGTATATATATGAGGTGATATACCCACTATGTGGACCATTTATTAATTTATAGCATTGATTGATACTTCTATTAGATGGCCCCATGTTCACTTGCTTTCTACTAGAAATGCAGTGTTTACTAGACTACTTTCTCATTGAATAAAAGTTCTGAAAAGCCCAATTCCTCAATCAAGAATATTCGTCTTGATAATGCTGGTGAGTTTTGGTATCAAGCATTCGACAATTATTAATGGCAATCAGAATTGAGGTTGAACATTTAGTTGTTTATATTTACACTCAAAATGGTTTAGCAGAATTGTTTATTAAATGTCTTTAATTAATTGCTAGACCATTGTTTATAAAAACAAAACTCCCAACTCCTGTTTGGCATCATGCCACATTACATGCTATAGAAATGGTTCGTGTAAAGCCAATCATCTATCATCAGGGAGACCGAACTTGGGTTTCCAAAACCCGATGTCATAGGTTCAAATCCCACAGAGCGTGATTTTTTCTTTGTAGATCGAATTAGGCTGAAATCGATTTATTCGCTTGCACAACAATCAGAATTTGACCTCCCATGGATTAAAGAGAAAGGAGGAGGAGGTCAATCAACAAAAGAAATGTTAATTAATCAAAGGTCCAACTGATCCTCCCGCCTATATTGTAAATATATAGTTACGGATAACCCAGCCAAAGTAATAGGAATTAGACCGGGATTCCTTGATACTGAAGAATAGATTTGAATTTATACAAATTAATATTAATAACAGGGGGTTTTGTGACAATTTGTAAAATACATATGCTTGTGACAAGTAGGATAAGTCATAAAAAAGGGAGAATTTGTCTTATTATTACTAATATTATAAAGTGCCCTTTTTATATTTATAGTCGAAATAAAATCAATTGGATTTTGATTTTTTTATTAATTATTTCTTGATTTGTTTCATTATTGTAAATGGATTTATTTAGAATTTTATTTCTTGATTCAAGAAATAATTTTTTATTCATTCTAGGAATATTGAGTTAATCAATATGAAATGGAACTCACTCTGTTCTTAGAATATGTAGAATAATAATTCTTCTATTTACCTTACTCAATTCAATTAAAAAAATATACTTTCTTTTTGTTGACAAAAAGAATAAACCCAAGATAGTCAAGTTTCTTTTTAGTATATTTTCTCATTTCCATGGTGAGAAGTTCTATTTCCCCCCACCAACCTATTTATTACAATAATACAAGTTTCTCCTTTTTCTCTATATCTATCTATAGAAGAGCAGATAGAAAATCTTTAATCTTTAGTTACTAAAATCTTTGAAACTAATTGATTCAAATTTGAAACCTTCTTTTGTAACTTTCTAACTTTTTGATTTTCTCTGAATTAGTATATACACCTCCTATATATTTCTTGCCATCAACCGAATTAAGAAAATAAAAAAAAAACTTAGTGAAGAGAGTTTGGATAAATAATGTGTCAATTTTGAGTGATAAACAATTGGTTCTTTTGGATTCATTAATAAAATGGATTTTTTTTTTTAAGTTTTATCCTATTGTAGTAATAGATAATATATAGGACTATAAAATCTTAAGAAATCTAAGAACCTAAACTTAAATAATGAACCTTCAAATACCTATTTGAATGAATTTTTATTAATAAATTGGAATCTTTCCTAAAAAATATTACAACTCATTGAATTCTTCAATCTAACTGATTGCTTATTCATAGGCCATTACGAGTTCAAGATTAGCCGCTATGGGGAAATTGGTAGACACGCTGCTCTTAGGAAGCAGTGCTAGAGCA
Source organism: Nyctanthes arbor-tristis (assembly GCA_963692815.1). NCBI lineage: Eukaryota > Viridiplantae > Streptophyta > Magnoliopsida > Lamiales > Oleaceae > Nyctanthes > Nyctanthes arbor-tristis. The sequence goes on from CAVNYN010273851.1 coordinate 4,652, forward strand.
TCTCGGTTCGACTCCGACTGGCGGCATGCATATTCTAAAAAAAGAAAATAGACCCTATAATGAATTCAATCTCCGCTTTCTTGTAATTAAGGAACTTCTTTTTTTTTTTTTTTAAAGAATTTTTATGATATTTTCAATCTTAGAGCATATATTAACTCATATTTCTTTTTCGATCGTTTCAATTGTAATTACAATTTATTTGATAACCTTTTTAGTCGATGAGATCATCAAACTTTTTTCTGTATAACAGGATTATTCGTTACTCGTTGGATTTATTTGGGACATTTTCCACTAAGTGATTTATATGAATCATTAATCTTCCTTGCAAAAAGTGTTTGTTGTGTTGTTCAAACACATCACTTGTTATATTGGACTAGAAGTTCAAGATTATGGAAATTTTATTATTTGGCATGACCGGTTAGACCATCCAGGTTTGTTGATAATAAGAAACTTTCAAGAATCATGTGAAGAACAGAAGATTCTTCCCTTTAAAAGAATTCTCGTGTGCTGCAAGTTCTCATGCAATTTGATTATTAGTAATCACTCGCTATTTGGAACTGAGTTCCAAAGATATCTGGAAAATATTCAAAGTGAACTGTGTGGGCCTACTCATCCCTATGTGGACTTTCTAGACATTTTATTAATTTGGATCTGCTAGAGGTCACATGTCAAACTTATAACCAGAAGTTTGCGAGAATATTTGCTCAATTGATTGATTATGAGCAAAGTTCCAAATATCGAATAAAGATATATATATATATATATCTTGCTAGTGAATTTTATCACAAAAGTCATTAATTATTCATATATTGGTTGAGATATTAATTGTCTATGATTAGCAAATTAATATTATATGCATCAAGTTAATTGTTTGTTATATCATTAATTGAGAACCATCATTTGTTTTTAAGTGATACTGATTTTTTACTTATAGCAGTATTCTTATAACATGTCAATAGAATATATGATATCCCCCATATTTGGCTTACAGTTAGAAGTCTTTATCTAAAGTTGATAAATACAATATGTATAGTCGCCCCACTACAAAAGCTAAGATGGATATTATTGTAATGCTAAGACTACAAATTGGATTTGAATCCCTATTTATATGCTTCATCCATGAGAGATGATATATTGTATCATGTTTTTCTGACTGTTTCTTAAACTAAACAGTCTTCTCAGCATTAGTGGGAGTAATTGATAGTTGGTAACAAATATATGAAATACTCAATTGTAATCCTCTGATGTATTATCCAAACTTGAAGTTTGTAATAATATGCATTTCAGATTATTGATTGCATAGTTACCAATGGATATACGATGTTAAATGCTCCATCTTGGATTGACATAAAATTCTATAAGATGATTTAAGATATTAATGACTTGCTTGAAGCCTGACGTTGTCGATTCCAAAATAAACATCCATGAAAAGGAATATGGATTAGATGCTTGTGATAGTTCTTTTGAGGCATATACTCCAAGAGGCTCAAGTACCTGAAATTGCTAGAATAAAGAGATCTTGATAATTTATGTCTATACTGAGATCAGATGGAATTGACAAAATAATAGTTGACTACACATGCTCATGAGCTCAAAAATAGCGAGGGTGATGAATCAGTTTTATCAAAATTGTTGACATTGAATATTGGCCAAGATAAAAAGGCAATCCTACAGATTGTTATAATATTAATAATATGACGATCAATAGTTGTGCTAAAAGAGCATTAATATGTTGTGGGTGTTATTAAAACATGAAACGTCATTCGACTGGCAATATATGAAAATGTATCATTATATTTAGTATCCTTAAATGAAACATATAAAGAACTTAAAGTTCTTGTATACATTGTCAGTTAATATAAGGGAGATACACGTTGTACTCATTTTTCCTTGACTAAGGTTTTGTCCCAATAAGTTTTCCTAGCAAGGTTTTTAATGAGGCAACATTGATTACATATCCAAAGGAAAATGTACTCTTTTTCCTTCACTTGGATTTTTCCGACAGAGTTTTTTCCTTGTAAAGTTTTAACGAGGCACGTTCTTTGTGTAATAAATATCTGTGATATATATGATATTAATCTTCCGATCTAAACTCCTGAAGAGTTGATACTACCTGAAGCAGAATATATTTCAAAGTATTAAAGATATTAGAGAGATATGGATGGATTAACACGAGAATCATTGTTGGCTGAAATGAGGAGGAGCAGCTGTACTCTTTTAGCTTCGATCAATTTTTGTCCCACTGGGTTTTTAAGCAAGGTTTTAATGAGGTATTATTTTCTCCTCAGTTTGGTAGATTTTTTCCACAGAGTTTTTCCCGAAAGAGTTTTTTTTTGTGAGATAATTAGAATAGTCATTTAAGGGGAGTGTTTTAAATAATTATTGTATTTAGTCAATGACTATTAAACCCCTGGAATCCTGATGTACATTATTTTTCTTAGCCACCACTTCAGTTTACTTGACTTGTACTCCAAGTCTTTCTTAGGCAAAACACATGTACATGTATAAATATACATCATGTGTTGTGAATAGAATATACAATTCATAATTTTTCTCTCCAATTTCTCTCTTTATTTTTCTATTCTTTTCTTCTAGTTTATAACATTTTTCCATTTATTGTCCATTTATATAGCATTGTTGAAAAAACATGGTTTAAAGAACCAACCATGCAACATCTTTTACTTTTGTTTTTCATGCATGATTAATTGTCACTTATTACTTTAATTTGTATATGTTGTCATTGAAATTTTTTATTGATATTAGCCTGTTATTTCCATGCAATGCATGGGTGGTAATTCTAGTCTATTTTAGTTGTAGGATGCTTTTATTAATCTACAACTCTTGAATCGGGTTATGATGTACATAATAATAAATTCATTGAGGAACCAATTTGAATACATTGTTTGTCATATTTGAACCAACCGGATTTTGGCATTTCATTTTTTAAACTATGATTCATAAATTTGTGTGGATGGATATGATTGGATTAACAAGGAAAATCACTATTTTTGTTCTGCATTGTTGCTGGAACCATGAGGATGTGGGGTGATGCTTACCAAGAAAATCATTCTGAACTGTTGAGATCGGAAGAGCACTAATTGTCTGGTTGTGTAACCCCATATCAACAATTCCCACTCCGTTAATTCATGTTCAATTATTCTGTTTCATTAATTACAGTAATGATCTCTCGCCATACATTTGGTGGGATTATCCTTCCATATACACGTATAGCAGGAGATTATTAGGACAATTGTGTGGACTGCCACATACAAGGGGCTCACAGTGTTTATGTTTCTCCAATAATCTCTCACCACATGTACGTGTGGCGGGATAATCCCACTATATATTTAGTGGAAGATAATTTTTGTACTAATTAAGAGCAATATTTATTGTCCTTATCGCAATACATGTCACGTATCATTTTCTAGTTAAGCCTAATCTTAGTGATGTGCTCTTCCGATCTCGTGAAACTAAAACTTTCTACGTAGTTGAAATTAGTTAGTTCATTCATTGGAAGTTTTCAGTTTCTCTAGCGATCTACATGTGTGAATAGTTCATCACTTTTTTCTCCAAACAATTATGGTGTCTAAAGATACAATTTTGGGAGGCACTTTTCATGACGTGAACTCTCAGATTTAACATCAATATGAAAAATAAAAGAATACGGAAAAACCATTTGTTTTCCGAGTAACATTGAATTCATAATTCATAGGCCATTGGTTTGGATTCGTTAAAACTTATTGAAATGAATTTGTACATGCATAATTACAACTTAATGGGACATTTTCCCTTCGTATCTTGTAGAAAGTATTTTAATTTTTTCAACCGCACATAAATGAATACTTTTTTTCTATAATTGTTCGAACAAGTTGATTTCGTAATTTCGTTGTTTAATACTTAGGTAAATTACATCAATCTTCGCTAAACATATAGGGTCCATTTGTCACATTATATATTGCATAATATATTTATATTTTATAACCGTGTTAATGAATTTTTTTCTTATAATTTTTTTATCGGATTACTTAAGTAATTTTATTTTGAATTTATCTGCATAATAATTTACCTCAATCTTGGTTAACTACATAGGGTCCATTTTACATTTGTGATAGAAAAGTAGAATGTGATTTTTTATTTTTAAAAAAAAGGGGAAATTTATTTGAGGCTGATTTACATATAAGCAATAATTAAGATATAAATCATAACAATATTTAGGCTTAGTTTGATATTACTGAAACTTCACAAATAAGCAGCTTCTACTGTGCTAGATAAAAAAGTTGCTTCGAGAAGAATCAGTTAGTGTTTGGTAAACATTTTTGCTAAAAATTATTGTGCGGTCTAAAAATAGTTTTTAAGTGTTTAGTAAATTTAAATGCTTCACTGATGTGATAGTTTATATTTACTAGAAATTATACGCTTTAAATCTTTATTATTATTATTATATAGTATCCTTATTTTTTTCCTTTTATGAATAATATGTAAGATATATATATATATATATATATCTTATCTCACAAAGAATCACAAAATATCAACAAGGGAAAACAGAAAGTGAAAATATATTTAAAAAAATCTTTTGTTGGAAAAAATTAATTGAAATTAACCAATTAATAAAAATATGCATATATATATATATATTGCATAATCAAATAAATTATGATTCAATAAGAAAATTTAAGTAAAATAGATTTTTGCAAAGGCTAATTATATATACACCACTCGTTTTACTAAACACATCACATTTTTATTAATATGGACATACCTAGTCTTTATTTCTTATAGTATTTAAGCCCTTAAAAGTTTCTGCTACATTTTTTCTCGAATTTTTTTATTTGACTGTCCTCTAATGTTCTTAATGATTGAATACATTTAAAAAAATTTGATTTGTATACCTTAAAATCATATGAAAATAAGTAGTTGTGTATAATTACATATTACGTTTTTTATTTAAAAATGTTAAGCAATTTCCACAATGAAATTTTTAGAATCAAGATATCATTCGGTACACGATTCTATGATAATAAGATGTTAAAAATAAAAATATAACAAAAAAATTAGTGATTGAAGTGTAAAGAATTAAAATTATAAAGGATGATGAGTAAACTTAAATTGTGGTGTGGTTAGTAAAAGATGTGGTGTCAATATAACCACCCTTTTGCAAAAGATGGTTTGTAAATTTTCTCTATCTTTATCTAATATATCAAAAGGTATAAAAGAATTAAATATAGGGCTAAATTTGAAAATTTAATTATTATTAATTGGAGAAGCTAAAAGTAGAAATTGAGAAGTTACCGTTCTATTGCTTCTCAAAATCTGCTCCACGATGTCATTACTTCTCCAATAAGCACTTTTTTAAAAAAATTAACTAAAGATTTTCATCAAATGTGCTTCTCAAAAAAGCAGAAGTTAGAAAGAAGCCTTAGAAAGAGTAGAAGAAAAGAAAATTATAGGAATTAGAAAGATTATTCCCTTCATTATTAAAAAAAAAAAAAAGACAGAGAGAGAAGAAGAAGATTACCTTTCCTCTGCTATAGCGATTTTTTCAACATAGCAATTCATCACTGATTGTACAGTGCATGGGTGAAATAATTGTGTTGCATGTTATGTACCCTTCTCATCTTTGTCTTTTAAGTTGAGATGAGGTTTCGATTATATAAATTGCATCCCTTTTTTTTACTTAATTTTTCTTATTAGTTGAATTTTCTTTGAAGAAATTTAATTTTAATAAGCCACTAACTTATTTATTCTAGACCAGATATGACCTTTAGTGCAAATGTTATTAACTTGGACAAATTTCTAGAGTTACAAATAGTGCCAGTCTTAAATATGTGATAGTGATAGAAAGCCTACTAATAAAACGACAAACATTGTTTATAAAGAGGTCTCCCGTGAATTTGTGATTAAGAAGCACAGAAAATGCGTACTTTGTTTGTTAAATTGCTGCTCTACTTATGGTTATTTTTTAATATTCAATATTTTTTTTTTACTTTTTTTTTTTATTTTTAGCAAACTAATAATTATTTAACAAATATCATGATTAATTTTTATAATGAGACGAGTTAAAATTTACAATACTATTAAATTTACAAAAGCACACATCAATCTTCAAATCTTACGTATAACATATAATTGACAAGACTACATGCACGATATATAGAATCCAAATACCAGTACTTGTTTAAATATTACTATCGTTATTAATTAACTAGGCAAATCAATAATGGACACATTTTTTTTGGGACTCTCTGTTCTATGCTAGTAGGTCTATTACCGTGGCCAACTCCGAGGCCGAAAATCTCTACCTTCATTACTTTCGAATTCATTACCATTTTGATCTCTATGTGCTACTAGCTTCCATTCTTTATATTCCATATTCCATAAGCTTAGACCGCAACATTTGATTACTGCTGTTAGTACTCTTCTGCAGCATCACCATTGGCCTTCCAGGCTTCCCTTGACAGAGAGAATTCCTTCAGAGAAAAGAAGAGAGAAGGCAGAAGAATACTAATGCAAATGACATTGGCTCTGGCCATAGTTAATTTGAATGTGTTACTTTAAAGAGGCAGATATTTTTTTTTGTTATTTGTGCTTATAAAGGAGTCACTTTATTTTGAGTACTTATATAAGAAAAAATGGTGTAATTACAGAAAACCCTCGACATATATACAGTGAAAATGTAAGAGTAATAGAAGTAGAATGTCAAGTGTTACTTTTGCGTGTGTGTATATATATAGCTAGCCCGCTATATGCATTCATGCACATTATTGTAGTAACTCCACAACACTCTCATTCCATTAATTGTTTCCTAGTCTTAGGAAAAAATTATTGTCTATTATTTGAGGGGGTCATTGGGGAATTTTAGGAAGGTTGTAGGAGTTACCCGATGAAATTAACATTTTTCGAGCCTCCGCTATTTTATTACATATTGGCACTGGAAAGTCTTTTCTGGGTCGAAACAAAATATTATCATGTTCTACTCAGTGTGACACCCCAAACTCGGTGTCCACCAAACTGAACCACGACCATTCCTGAGCTACAATCGCCACATTCAACTCTATACCACCACCATTTTTGCAACAAAACCAGTTTAGCAATTTCATAATGGATGTTATCATGTGTTACGTTTTGTTTGTGTATTACTGAACGTTAATAATGGTTATTCATCTTGGAACTTGTTCTCACGATGCATAAATAAAAATTAATTGTTTGCTTTAGATAAATCACAGACCTTTACAAAATCATTTCATTGAATTCTCAAAATAATAATAATAATTATAAATACTGATACACATTATTATTGAAGTTGAATTGTTGAAGAAGGTGATCGCCTCATTTGGTAGCAATACATTTGCTGTTTCCAAAAGCAAAATAATTAGCTCAGTGGGGTTTCCTAGCAAATTTGCCTGCAGCAAATAAAAAATGATGGCGACATTAGATAAATTATTGTAAATAAATATTGCGGTAAGGAATGTCTTACCAATAATTTTCTAACGTCCCAGTGTGGCCGCATATATGCACTGCACATGGATAAGTGCACCCCACGTGACTTGCATACATGCAACCACATGGGACATATGAATGTCCTAAGGGCATTCATATGCATATTAGAAAATTTTTGTATACCTAGGAACTTGTATTTCTTATCATAATAAAAGTATGTCTAATTTGTACGTACCTTGAATGAATGGTTATTGGTTCACTGTTTAGAGAATTGCCTTTCGAGTATGTAAACTCGGGTGAAGTCAAACCATGCTTTTCTCCAGTAAGGATTTATGTATAGTATTGCGACAACGACAAGTAGCATGCACACATAAGTAACAAAGAAGCTAAAGTAGAAGCACTCCATGTCTAGGAAACTACTCTCTTCCATTCCATCATTAGATGTAGTTGGTGGTTGTGTTACTCAATAATGCTTCCACAAGCACGTAATGGAGTAACACAAAGAAAGGCATTCCCCTCGTAGCTTTGTTCATCAAAGGAAAACTGACCTTTATCTGGTATCAGCCCTGATAAATTGTTATGTGCAACAGAGAAGAATTCCAAAAATGTTAACTTGGTCAATTCAACTGGGATTCTCCCACTTAAGTTGTTGAATGAGAGATCTAAGCTCTCAATTTGATGCATGTTTGAGAATGTCGCGGGAATTGTACCAATGAAATTGTTGTGTGACAAATTCATTGAATACATCTCTGTTAAGTTTCCTAGCTCAATGGGAATTTGACCATGCAATTTGTTGGAAGAGAGATCAACTCTTGACATGTAGTTCAGGATGCTACCAGTGTAGGAATAATAATTTCTCTTTGTTCCAAAAACTACTGTGATTTCCTTGACAAAAAGTTTGCTATAAGCATCTTTGTTGAACTGTAGATGGTAGTGTGATTCTAATTTGTAGTCCCGATTGAGCACCTCCATGAGGAATGGACCAAATATATAAATGTTATCATACGGAGACTTCATCCCAGGTCCGTCAATTGTTAGGTTACCCAAGCAGCTCGGTATTTTGCCAGAAAAACTATTATGAGATAGGTCTATCATGCTTAACATCTCCAGAAGACACAATTCAGGGGGAATTACACCTTTAAAGTGATTACCTCTGAGGCTTATAATATGCAAACTCAACATGTTGCTAACACTTCGTGGAATACTTCCTGTTAATCCATTCTCTCTAATATCCAACACCACCAAAGAAGAACCATTAAAGAAATCATCTGCAAGCTGACCATCTAAATGATTATCATGAAGATAGACATATTGTATTCCTGTTGAGATTGTCAAACAAGGTGGGATTGAACCAACTAAATTGTTCTCCGATAAATCTAAGAAACTAAGAAAGGGAGGCTTACAAAATTCTATAGGGATTGAACCTTCAAGATGGTTAATGGACATATCACAAACTGTGAAACGGAGGCTTACAAAATTCTATAGGGATTGAACCTTCAAGATGGTTAATGGACATATCACAAATTGTTGTTGCTAATGACAAAGACAAATAGTTTGGGAGCAGACAAGCTATCTGGTATGGTTCCTGAAAAGTAATTACCATCTAGATACAGATATGACAGTTGTAATGGGATGTTGAGAGATTCTGGGAGTATTCGTCCTTGCATGTTATTGTTTGATAGCTTGAAATATGACAACAACCAACAACCCAAGAATAATTCTTGTGGTAGTTCCCCTGAAAGTTTGTTGTTGGATAGGTCCAAATATTCCAAAGATTTCAACTCACCAAAACTACAGGGAATATGGCCTTCAAAGGCATTTGCTGACATGTTTAACACAAGCAGATTTGGAAATGCTAAACTTATGTTCGTTGGAATTTGTCCATTCAAATTATTAATAGAAATATCAAAAATCTGTAAGTTCAAAGAGGGCTTCATGAGAGGCAACTCAATAGGTCCGAAGAGAGCATTGTCATTCAAGAAAAGACGTTCAAGTTTTGTGTTATTCTCCACCAACCAGGCTGGAATGTTCAGTTTCAAGTTATTGTGAGATAGATCTATCAATCTCAAATGGGACTGGTACCAAAGAAAGTTAGGTATTTTACTTATATAGCCCGTGCAATTTGAGAGACTGAACACCTCCAATTCGAAATGTGGAACCTGACTTTGGAACTTAGTGTCGGCTATTATTTCATTACCTCCAGCAATTAAGAAATGGAGGTTTGAATGATTGGAGAATGATTCAAAGGAAATAGGGACTTGGAAATTATTACTTGAAAGAGATATGTATTCAAGTAATAGGAGAGTGGAAAGTGGAGATAAAGCAATATTTCCGGTGAACTTATTACGAGAGAGGTCAATGAATCGAAGAGAAGTCATGTTTCCTAGGCATGATGGAAGTTTTCCTTCAAACTCATTGCTACTGAAATCAAGCTCCTCGAGATGCTTAAGCTCACACCACCCTGTAATGTAAAGAAATATATTAAGTTGTACAACCTGACCAAAACAAGTAAAATAACAAATGGTAGTCATTAAAAGACTCAGTTACAGTTCCCCCCCCCCAACACAAAAAAAAAGGGGGAAAGGAAAGAATGTCTCATTTACGGGTGCGAGTTCTCCTCTAGTTTCTTTCTTTCTTTATAAAAACGATTTATAAGACTCCGCTAGAAGATATAGTTTTGGAGAATATAACCGACCACATGCAAGCTATATATACATTTAATTTGCATTTCTATGTGAAAAAAAATCTATAGAAAATTTTATGTTAATATATTAGGAGATTATACATATTGTGAGTAATAGTTTACCTTGCTCAGAAAGTGTCCCATTGAGTCTGCATCCAGATAATGATAGATATTTAAGAGAAGTAATAACTCCAATTCTTTGGATAATGCTTTGATCCACTGAAGAGGAATCCAAGAACAATCCTTCGAGTTGTCCTAAATTCCTAAATTCTTTTATATGCATGAAAAGCAATGAATTAATTGATGTACTCGTGTACATGAAAATATTAATAATTAAGGGCACGTGTTAATGACAGCCACTTAATTAGAATTCACTAGCTAATTACGAAACCTGTAAGCGTTATTCCATTCATGTAGCCATTCCGAAAGTGAAGATTCTTGAGGTAAGGAAACATCCTTAAAAATTGTATCACGTTGCTGATATTATTGGAGCCTATGTCATCTAAATGTATCACTTGGAGGATGTGCTTGCTTTTTGTTTCTGAAACGGAGCAAGTATATTCTTCATTAATGTCAGAGCAATTGGAAGAAAGATAATAATTAATAAAAACATAAATGATTTCTCTAGATACCTTTCCAAGGAGTGAAATTCCCAATAAGATTATAACTTAGGTCCAACTCCACTAAATTAGTCAAAGCACGTAATTCTGGACGGAGAATAGAGGAATAAATACATATATATATATATATATGTATGAAAGTGAAATATAGGTATCTTTCTAGAGGAATAATTTGAGAATATATAGAAATGATGGTAGAACAAAAACAAATAAGGCCGTGGAACTAACTATTTATGTGAACAGATCCTTCTATTTCATTCATCTCTAGATTTAGGTACTTGAGTGATGGTAGCCCTTGAATTGAGGAGAAAATGCTGTTGTTGAAGTGATTGAACCCCATATCGAGGACCTCTAGTTTTTGTAATCCTGTTTAAATATTCAAATTAATCACGTGTTATAAATTGTATTCATCATATAATTAAAAAGGCAAAAAAAGGTTAAGATTAATGCTCGTAGCTGCTAATTAACAGCAAGTAAAGCAAGAAAAGAAATTGGAAAACAACATATTCAATCTTATTCTCATCAATGAAGAAGCAGAATATAAGATATACCGTAAATGGTTCCACAACTTTGAAATTCACTGCCCTGTATATATAGCTCTTTCAAATTGACAAAATCATTTAGATCTATGGACAAATACAGTGAAGTAGGTTAGCAAGGTTAAACAAATTTATATAATACTACATATGATAATCGAATGTGACAGTGAACTTTGCATGGATGGGAATAAGACTTACTTAGCATAGACATAACATCTCGGATAATAACATCTCGGAGAATAAGCCTGAAAGCCCAACTGAGATCTAGGAGTTCTAGCTTATTTAGTCCAAATAGTTTTCCGTGACCTGTTGCACAGTAAATCAAAGACATTGTAGGAAGATATCACAAAAAGTAGATTATAACTGAAGGTCCAAAAGACTAGATTATATGGCCTGCACCAATTCGTCTACTCTTCCAACAAACTAAAGGAATGGATGAAGATAGCTACTTTTTTCTCTGTTGGAGGCCTCATGAAAAATGTGCAAAACTCTAAGTCTTTCATCAAAATCCATTTTGTTATCAGTCACCCAACTGTACAGCTCCGTCAGGTTTCTAAAATGCATTTCCCACTTTTCAGATATATATATATATATATGGATGAAAAAGAAAATTTCCAAAGCAAGGCAAAAGATTATATTTAACTTACTGTCAGTTGTTTCATCCATACAAAAATTCATACGAAGTTGTTTGAGAGAAGAAAGCATGCTAAGAGATGATAAAATACTGAGATCAAATGAATTCAAACTCAAATCAAGGGCCACCAGATTTCTCAAAGGCGAGAGTTCAACAAAACCTACAAGGAAGGTAAAATATAATTATACTATTACTCAAAAAAATAAAAAAGTTAAAAAACTGAGCAAGTAAGATAATAATAAATTAAATAAGTTTAATGCTTAATTTATAAGGAGAGATAGTATCAGACCTTCCTTTTCAATCCACCCTACTATACTATTGTCCACCAATGAGAGGTTTTTGAGCTCTTTAAATGGAAGAAACATGGAGGCATTGAAATACCAATCGCCTAACCCCTTGTTCCTAGCACTGTCTAGATTGAGTTGGATTACTCGACCACTCTTATTACTACAACTAACGCCTTCCCAATGGCAACAATTAGATTTAGCATCAGAACCCACCCACGTAGGCAGTGATCTTCCATTTGGGAAGTTGATATTTGCTTCAAGATGTAAAAGAGCAATTCTCTCTTCTTCCCAACACCCTAAACAGCTACCATTGAGTAATGATAATACCGACAACATCACTAACCATAGGCAAAACATAAGCCCCATCTTTCTTAATTATTAGCACACTAATTCTCATTGGGAATGTCCCTTTTTAAAGGAGAACTCATTGCACAGTCCCTGAACATGTCACTTTCCAATTTCATAAGTGTTTTTCTACTGATGTTGAAGAATTAAACAGCAAAAATTTCTACAGAGAGTGAAAAGAAATCGGGTCTGGGACCCATCTAGAAGACTTCCATTTTTTGTTCCAAATGGATAAATAAAATGATGATGACATCTTAATCAAACTATACTATGTATATATACTGATGCAATGCGACGACTTTGACCTGAAACACCTCGTCTAAAAAATGAATAATGAACAAGTATGCGTTTAACGAGTAGAAAAATCACATATTTACTGAAACTTAAACAAACCTTAAAAAAAAATTATTTTGTTAAATTATACCGAAGTGGAATCACGAACACGAACTGTAAGCAAATTTACGAGGTTACGTACACGGACACTCACTACAGTTTGTATGAATCAATTTACTAATCAAATCACAAAATTTACAAACTTCCATCACTCTTTCTAGTTTTCCTTTTCCTCTATCCTTATTGATGAAGATAACAATAAAAGACATCGAGTTGTAGAATTTTTAGGATTTCATAATTAATCGTTAAGTTTAATTTTATTTCTCTCTCCATGTAATTTAAGGATACTTTTGTAATTTGCTTCTTTAGGTTATAGTAGGATTTTCTATTTAAAGAGGTGTCATGTTTATATTATATATTTTGTTAAGTTTGGAATAAAATTAAAAATATTGGAGTTTTTCGAATTTTATACCTAAATGGTTTCTTGCGTGAATCTTCATTTATAATCTCGTATTGGTTTCTGCTATGCCTCGTCTGCATCACTTATGTTGCAACTTAATTTCTTTACCGACAATTTGGTGCATGGTTATTGTGTTTCTAAACGATTGTTCCAAAATTTTATCCATCTCCACTTATAGAAACACGCCTTTTATTGAATAAGAACTCATATATAGCACAATGAATGATTTCTCACTTTTCACTTTTGTAAATATCTTTTCTACATATGTTTGAAAATTCTACATACGTGTATATATAATTTTAACTTTGTTCGTAAACTTATCAATTTATCCATGAAAAGCAAGCACGTACATTTGTGCACACATCATGTACTAATTGAATGGAGCCTGTACTAGGCTACACCCAAAAAAAAAAATGTAATTATTATTGCAGCTCTTTGAAAATGACTAATAAAATAGAGTCTATCCACGACCATACAACTTAAGTCGTTCTAATGGTCTTGAGCCCTTACTAGGCCACATAGACACGGGTAATGAATGAAACTCTTGGAATACGATCGATAAATTGATGAGTATACTTAGACCATACATTTTAAGTTCTTCCTAATACGGGGGCAACACAAACACAGATAATGAATGAAGCTCTTCGAGAATAATTTGGATAACCCAAAATAACTTAGAACATCTTACCATTTTCCAATGTGTTCATTTCATTCTCTCATTCTGCTGGAGACTATACAGGGGCAGCCCTTAAGTATAAGTAGTCTGGCTATGGAGAGGCCGCCTCTCCCTTAAGGAGAGGCCACCTGCCCGAATATATATTCAAATAATAGAATAAAAATAAATGTTTTGAAATTAAAAGTTTGTGTTTTAATTTAATGGTAAAATTTTAAATTTAGAATCCACATTTACTAAAGGTCAAAAGTTCAAATCCTTATACGAGCACAATTTTTTTTTATTTTTCTAAGTACTAATGTAAACTTTTACTTCTTTTTTTCTCCGTTTAATCTAATACAGATATATACTAATTCTGTTCCTTTTTTTTAAACAAATTTTTATTAACTTTCAAACAATGAATTAGGTTGATTTCGCAGCATATTTTATAAGAAAATAGGCTCTTTAGTATTTTTTTAATTATCAAATATTTGAATGTGTACCCTTTAAAGAATAAAATGTACTAAAATTCTTATAAATATAATGCATATTGTAACTAAGAGTCCCTTTCAAGCACTTTCCGAAAATTTTGTTAAAAAACTTTCTTCTCATGTGGCATAAATGGATGCATGCTATGTGGATTTAAAACACATATGATTTGGGTTTGAAATACATGCACGCCACATGGGGTGAGAAATATTTTAACAAAACTTCTGGGAAGTACTTGAAAATTTTCCTTCTAACTAAATGAAAATTCGTCTGAATGTTTTTAAAATGTTATCTTCTGTGCTAATTTTTGTAATTATGATGAAAATTAGTTGCGCAGAGTTTAAACTATGAAACTTGTACTTAATTTAAAATTTTTTAAAAAGGGATATATTTATAAAATATTCTTACCACCTCTGAATAGTAGGATTTTGTATTTAAAGAGGTGTCATGTTTCATTATTCCTCTATTAAGTTTTGAAGAAAATTAAAAAAAATTGGATTTTTCTAATTCTTACCTATATGGTTTCTTGCGTGAATATTCATTTATAATCCCGCATTGGTTTCTACTATGCTTCCGTTTGCATCACTTATGTTACGACTTAATTTCTCTACCATAATTTGGTGCATGGTTATTGTTTCTAAATGATTGACCCAAAACTTTATCCATCTCCACTTGAAGAAAAATGGTCCTCCCGCCTCGTTACTCCGATAGTTTTTCTATTTTTTTTAAGCAAAAACTTTTATTAAAGAACTCAAAGAGGATTTGAACATGTGACAATTGAGTTTAACACTCAAGTGTTAAACCAATTGCCCTTTTCTTATTATTTTTTAGACTTTTTCACTAATAAATTTTTGAGTAATTTGTGCAAATGGACCATATCGCTTAGAGTCAGTACGGAAATGGACACTATAGTTCCTAACTTAGCGATTTGAACCTTAATATATAAATATTTCTTGCAAAAAGGACCTTATCATCCAAATTTGTCGACTTTATTATTGAAGTGACATTTATTTTTATCCTTAATTTGAATTAAAATATAAATACAAATATTTTTTTTCCTGTAGAATTACGATGAGATGTGACATGTAGGAAACTTCTTATTGTTGCTTGGTATATCATCTTGGTCTTCATATTAGTCCTTACTAGAGGAGCTTCCACTAGAGATTCCAAAAAACATTTTAATTAATTGGAAAATCGAAAAGATCTGATTCATTTTTGTGGCGGTGGAGAGCTAACTATGAAGACTGTTGAATTGGATAGATAAAAATATAATATTTCATCTTTATATTTTACTTAAAATTAAAGATAAAATAGCTTTAAAAAGAATGATATTTTAGGAGACAAAAAACAGAAAATAAGTGTAAAAAATTCATTTTAACAATAGAAATTGATAAATTTGGATAGTAAGGTTCTTTTTGCAAGGACATTGATATGTTAAGTTAAAATATCAAATTTGAAAGGTTAATTCCAAAACAAACCCTAATCTCTCTTAATTCTTTCATTCGCCATCTCCGTCGTGTGTACTTTTGGTAAGTTTAATATTATTTAAATTTTTTTTATGCTTTTTACATTTTTCTGAATTTTTTAGTTTTATTATAAATTTTGAAAATGGGGCGGGTAATGGGTATTTTTACCTGCCCAACCCAAAACACTCCGCCCCATACTCGATTCAAACGGGTTTTGGTTGGGTAAGCCTCCCTGCACTCCGCTTCATTTCTTCCAACCTCTCCCCTCAATTCAAACGGGTACAAGGCGGGTATAGGGTGAGGTTGGTAGAAATGGAGCGGGGTACGGGGAGGCTTACCCGACCAAAACCCGTTCCATTGTCATTCCTACTATTGGGATACTTTCCATTTTCAAATTAATTAAAATGTTATGACTATCCCATCGCATTTTTCCCCCCAAATTCTCAAATTAATTGCATTTGAAGATTTATTCCCTTATTGTGAGAGAAATGTCTCTTCTTTTCGCAAACACCTTTATATTTGACATCGTTTCAATTGAACTGTATAATATTTGGAAATTTAGATTTGGTATAAAATATAGTGCCTTAGGTTGATAATGACTTAATAAGTTAAATATAAATTATAACATTTTTTTATTTGAATTATCATCACATTTCATTTTTCCAAAAGCTATGCGTAAAGATGTTTACAACAAATACTTATAATATATTGTTCCACTCATGTTTTGCCTTTCGTGATCTATTATTCAGGTTGGAATATCTTATATTTTATGGCTAACTTTAGTTATAAAGATAACAAATTTAAATTTGATAATATTTTACATTTGTCGGTGATCTTACGTTTTCGAAGGTATTGAATGTTTCCCATTATTGCATATGTCCAAGAGATTAGATGTAAGAATGTAGATTGTCTTATCAATAATCTTGAACTTCACGATTATTAAGTTTATTGACCTTATTGATTCAATTAATATATATTTGTGTTTTTTTATAATTTTTACAAAGGTGTAAATGTTGCAGATTTATTATGTCACCATCTAATGATATATTTTAATACGGCTTTCTACCCGTGCAACACACATGTGGTTTAACTAGTTAATTGAATGTGAGGAGTTTGATCCAACCCAATCATCATGAAAAAAAATGGTATCTAGTACCACATACCATACTACACAATAATAAACAAGCTGTATCGAATGAGTTATATGTTATAACATTAAATTCAACCTACTATCATGTAGATTGGTACTATTAAAAATAAGTAAATAATTGACAAATTATGTGTTTACCCAATGGAAAAATCTTATAGCTATTTAAATTTGAACAAGCCTCAAAAGAAATTTTTGAAGGAAACGGATGATACAGAGAAACTTGCACGAATAGATTCGCAAATATTATAAAATTTACAAACTTCCATCACTCTCAATCTCTTTCTTTTAATTTTTGCCCACTCCTTTTAACTTGACTTTCTCTACCCGTAATTTGGTGCAAGGTTCTTGTTTGTATATTACTGGTCTATTTCACGAAGACTATTCAATATGCCCAAGATGACACGTTATGTCTTTTCATTCAAAGTCATTTTTATTTTTATTCAAAATATACAGATGATCTAAAATTAAGAATATATCTCTAACTTGCGGAGAGAGAAGTCTCTTTCTAAGCGATAACTCATGGCACAATCAACTTTTTCACTTTAAAAATTGCATTTCTATTAATGGATGAATTTCTATGCACATGTTGAGTTCTTTGTTCATAAGCTTATCAATTATATAATCAGTAAAAAATTTTAAAGCCACATAAATTTGTACAAACATTTTTTACCAATGAAATTGAGCCCCGTTCTAGAGACATAGACACTCTCGTGGAAATGACCGATAAAATGGAGTCTACCCAACACTACATATTGTACAGATATTTTCTACTAATGTAATTGAGCCCCGTTCTAGAGACATAGACACACTCATGGAAATAATCTATAAAATGGAGTCTACCCAAGACTATGCATGGTGATGTTATATGATTCATCAATTTTCTAATAGTTTTTCAAAGGATCCTTTTCGAGATTTTGATTCGGTGCCAAGACTTGGACTAATTATGATCAATCCAAAAATATCTTATTTTTTGGAAAAAAAAAAAATAGTTCACAAATTTGTTTGTGTAATGCTATTTTGCTAGTCGGAGATTGTACTCTAGTCTAATTGATATTTTTTTTGTTGGGAGAAATATATATATATATATATATATATATAAATAAGTAAATGCAAATATTCACCTATTCAACATTTAATTAGAAAATCTCAACTATGACGGAGAAAAAAACATTATCCAATTTGCTTCTACCTATTATATAAAACATTCAATTATTCACATTTGAATCAACCAGCCTATAAAGGAAGATTTTGCAAATCTCACTACAAGAAAACTGTCGATCACCGACCGCCAAATCCGTCAGTAATTGTGATCAGCGACCGTCGGAAAAGGCCATATGTAATAGCCTTGTCGGTGATTACCGACGGAAGATCTTCCTCTTTCTAATCAATTTTGTCCCCTTCTTAACTCTCATCAATTGTAGTGGAATATTTTTTGCCAAGAAAAGAACTGGATAATTATCTGAAGAAATAATTAAACGTAACTTCTAATTATGCTAAGTAATGAAGTGAGTAATGATAGTTGATTTTAGAAAATTGAAAAAGAATGTTGTATTATCTCATGGTTGCTTCGTATATGTCTATTAATTTGTACTGAATAGTAAAGCAAAAGGGAACAAAGTGTTATTTGTGATTTCAATATTTTCAAACGATGCTTTTCTCCAATAAAGGATCCAAAATAAGAAATTAGTAAATAGGGTCCAAAATAAAAAACTAACAGGTACATGAGGAATTATATAATTATATTTAGGGCATTATTGAATAAAAATGTAACACTCTGCCTTTGATAGTTAGTGTAGTTATAGAGTTCATTTGATGAATCTTTGTGGATATAAAATCCCATAGATCCTTTCGACTACACCAGGTGTAAGTCTTGCGGACGAAGATATCATCAGGTTCGTAGAAATTGCATTTGTATGGTCGGAGACTAAACTGAAACAAATTTTATGGCTGAAATGATACATTTTATAAGTTTGAAGCCTTAAAATCACATTGGAAGTTGTGACGCGGGCCCCGTAAATAAAATTTAATTAGTTGCTTTAGATTAACACGAACCTTTACAGAATTATTTCAATAAACTCAATAGTGCTCTTCCATTTAAATGATCTTACTACAGTTTTTCGATTTTGATTTTATAGCCTCCAGAAGTTCTATTCTAATTTATTTGTTCTTTCCATGCCTGTTAACCTGAAAATTGGGGAATTTTCTCAACCCACAATTCTGTGAGCTCCACATTTTACCCTATATTCCCAATTGAAATTGCTGTACAAGAAATCCCTAGCCAATTACAATATGACCACACACTTTCTCAGAATACAGGGCTGAGAGAGAATGATTACCTAACAAACTAGTTTGGCATTATTTGACAAAATACTGAAGGGTTAATTTCACAAATCCTTCCCAACCTTTGAATTAAGAATCGGTTTCGTCCACAACTTTTGTTTTCACCCTTCACAGCCCACAACCTTTAATAAATGCACGTGTATCGTCTTTTTTGCACTATTCAAAAAAATTTTCAAGGAAATGACGATTAGATCCCTTAAACTTTTTAATTTTATTAAAAAAAGGTTTAAAAATAATATAAAAAATTAAAATAAAAAAGAAATTAAAAAGTGGAAAAAATTAAACGTTTAATCGTCATTTCGCTGAAAATTTTTTAGAATAATGGAAAAAATGACGATTTGTGTGCATCTATTAAAGGTTGGGAGCTGTGGAGGGTGAAAACAAAGGTTGCGACAAAGCCGATTTTTAACTCAAAGGTGGTGGACGATTTCTAAAATTAACCCTATACTAAATTACAAAGACAAAAGAGTAGATGCAATGGCGGATCTAGGATTTTCTTATAGCATAGGCTACAATAAAAGAAAAATTAATTCAACTAAGAAATCATTAAAAAATTAACATTTTTATATAGACAGAATTCTAAAGAAAAAAAATATTAGCGAACACCGGCTATGGGCCTGGGTCTAGATCCGCCGGTGAGTAGATTAACAAATAAAAAAGGAAAACAACGAACAAGATAAAGTTGCAAAAGTCCCGAAGCACGCTTTTACTTGCTAAGCTTTCCTTTGATGATTGATATTTTAGCTTGATATTCTACACCCCCACTCATGCTGGATCACATTGTGTGATCGCAAGCTTGTCTTTGAGATAGCTGAATCTTGAAAAAGGAAGAGGCTTAGTAAGAATATCAACAGTATGATCACTTGTGGGAATGTAGTTCCTTCCAGTACCTTATCTTTGATATAATGTATGTCAAGTTTCAATGTGTTTGGTCTTGGTCTTTGTAGCGGTGTAGCTAGAGGGTGGGGGCACGGTGAGCCTGCACTCCCTTCCCAAAATGGAGAGTTTTTTTTCTTAACTTGTAAAAGAAGAAAAAAAAAGATATATATAAGGTAATTTAACCGTGTGTACTATAAGGATCATCCATCTGGCCTAGCGCTCCAATAGTGTCTGGCTCCGCCATTGGGTCTTTGCATGGTATACTAGGTTGGAGGCAATAGTAGTAACACTTAGACTAGGCAGTGTCCCAGATTTTAACTTCAATTCACTCAATAAGGTATTGTAAGCCCTCCTAATGCAAATTCATGTTACTTAGGCCGAAAGAAAATGTTGTGGCATGTATACGTTTTTCTTGAGGCTCAAGTATTTCGATTACATGCTAGATCTAAAGTTTTCTAGTTTAACTCATTTTAGATTACCATGTTTAACTAGGGTTCGTGTTCTTACGCATGTAGAGTTCGATAAGAATTAGGAAAGTATGTGTCTATGGTATGTTACAATTCTAATTTTCCTTATTTCGTGCTGTACTCGGATTTGATTTCTTTAACTCTTGGCTTGCACAAGAATTCAAAGACCAATCCTATTTAAACTTCTTGTAGGTCGAATAAAGATACACGAGTTGAGAAAAGCCTTTTGCGTAGAATATTTTTGAAGCTCGACCGTAAGAAGAAAAACAAACACTGCCTATTTGCAGCAAGACCTTGACTTGCAAACCGAACTTCAAGTTCAAATCGTGTTTGTGTTTGGCAACCCTTCATAGTGCGCGGTAGGCAACCGCATAAGTGCAAGGGACATATCCACAGGAGGTTCAAGTAGTTTAGGAGGTCAAGTCATCCGAATATGAGTTCAGGAGATCTCTAGGAACTTGATGTCTACATGTCAAAAGGTGTAAAGAGAGAGTCTTTTATAAGTTTCCTTTTAAATGTTTTGTGTCTACTGTGTTAGCACTTTATTATCTTTCTCTGTACTAAACTCACCTCATAGTTAGTGGATTTATTTGTCCCGTGACAAGGGTGCCCGCAGTTTTCCCAGTTGGGTTTCTGCGTCAACAATTTTAGTGTTTTTATTTTCTGTATTCATGTCCAAGCTAGACACACCTAGGTCGCGTTATAATTTACACCAAAAAACCTAACTAGGCAGGATACATCCTGGTTAAGTCTAGATAACCACATATTCACACCTTTAAAATTGTTGCCCTTTCGAGGATTAGTTTATGTAGTCTAGAGTTCAAGCATACATTTTAAGGTTGCATTTTGAAGTAGGTCCATATAATACGAGGGGGGCGGAACGCACGCAACAACGACTAGGTCAGTGTAGTCTAGGGGACTCCCTATATATCCGCTTGCTATAATCGGTTCTGTTTTCAGATCGGAAGAGCGTCAGAATTTCTTCACTGATAAATTAATTCCTTTCTCTTCAACTATTAGTAGTGTTTCACCAGTCTATATAGTTTCAGAAAGATAAGTGAGATGAAAGGAAAATTTGGTTTTGGTACCTTAATTTATTGGAACCGTCTAACTATATAGATGTTATTGGATCATCACTTTAGTAGAGTTAAATATATGGAGAATTTTGAAATGAACAAGATGCTGAACTTCTGGCCTCATAGACAAGTTAAAAGTTCTCATATAAAGAACGTGGTTACTTTATCACTTATCTCAAACATTTTGCGGATATGCCATTGAAAATTTTTTATCATAGCCACTTTCTTAAATATTTTTAACACTACAAAAAATCACGGCTTTAGAAATGGATTTTTCGGTTTCCTACAAGTTATTAAGAACGGACTATTTCGGACAGAAATTCCATTACTTTTCTAGTGGTGGCTGACAGTATCCTAACCGAAATTCCGCTTGAAATTATTTCAAACCAAAAATCCGTTGGTAATCAAAAACAGAAATTCCGTTCCAAATAGTTTCCCTTCATCCATAGAAATTCCGTAGCTGAAAGCATTTACAATTGCAAATGGAATTTCGGTAAAAAACCATTACGTAGATAATTTCAATTTGAAATTCAACTAACAGAATTTTTGTTGCTAAAATCATGGAGCATTACCGACGGATTTTTAGTAGGTAAAATCAGAAACCATTAGCTATGGACGAAACCGGTGTTTACTCAAGACCGACACCCACTGAACCAGCACCGAACTGATTTTAGTTCGGTCAGTTCAGTTTAAAAAAGGCTTAGATTTTCTATCTTTAAATTATTTTTAGTTTTAGACTATCACAAATTTTAAGAAAGCATCTCGTTGGAGCTGGACCTTAAGAAGGAAGCAAAAATACTTAATGGTAAAGTAGACAATTCGGCAATATAGCTAACTCATGTAATATTTGAAATATCAATCTGAATGCCTTTCTTTAAATAATTGAAAACTACCATCAATATTTTGTGGGTTTTCCATGTGGGACTTGGGTCTTCCTATTTCTCTTACTCAAAATGTATTTCTGTTAGGGTAATTGGCACAAAATATCCCTACCTTTCAGTTCTTTTGTGCAAATCGTCCTTACCTTTCATTTTTTGGCAATTACATCTTCACCTTTGCATTTTTTGGCGGAATTCGTCCCTCGGTCACCCGCCATTATTCCGTCCGTTTGTCAACCTTTATATTTGGGGTAATTGGCGCAAAATGTCCCTACCTTTCAGTTGTTTAGCGCATATCGTCCCTACCTTTCATTTTTTGGTGGAATTCATCCCTGTCGACTTTTATTTGTAATAGTATATAGTATATATATACTTATATTTTATAAAGCCTAAATTAATGCATTAATTACTATTTTATGCATTTTCAAAAAACTAATGCATTCAAATCTAAATACGCCAATAAAATGTTAGACTAGATTAAAGAAGAGAAGTGAGTTTTATTTTATTATGTTGTTTTGCAGGGTTCGGAACTGAGTACTAAATAGACGTATAGTTAAAAAAGTTTAATAAGCAAAATAATTAACAACGTTACCATATTCAAGAAAATTATCAGATAATTAAATATTCAAGAAAATAAAACTTTTTTAACTATACGTCTATTTAGTACTCAGTTCTGAACTCTGCAAAACAACATAATAAAATAAAAATCACTTCTCTTCTTTAATCTTGTCTAACATTTTATTGGTGTATTTAGATTTGAATGCATTAGTTTTTTGAAAATGCAGAAAATAGTAATTAATGCATTAATTTAGACTTTATAAAATATAAGTATATATATATTATTACAAATAAAAGTCGGCAGGGACAAATTCCGCCAAAAATTAAAAGGTATGGATGATTTGCGCAAAAGAACTAAAAGGTAAGGACGTTTTGTGCCAATTACCCTAAATATAAAGATTGACAAACGGACGGAATAACGGCGGGTGGCGGCAGGGACAAATTCCGCCAAAAAAATGCAAAGGTGAGGATGTAATTGCCAAACAATGAAAGGTAGGGATGATTTGCACAAAAGAACTGAAAGGTATGGACGTTTTGTGCCAATTACCCTTTCTATTATTATTGTGTGGCTTCTGAGTTTCTTTATATCTGATCTAAGATTTATGGGCTTGTTTTCTGGATGGTGTTTTTCATTCAACTGCTGAGATTCCTTTGGTTTTGTGGTTTCAATTTGGGTTATCAGTGGTTTGTATGCTTTGGGTCGACTCAGTCCGATTTAACTCGATTTACACCCTCCAACCCGCCAATCAAACCGATCTGATTACATCATCTCACAAACTGACCGAATCGAACCAGAAAACCAGCAAAACTGACCAACTTGCTCCGGTTTGATTCGGTTCATCGAGTTAACTTGGTTGACTCAGTTAAAATGCCTACTCCTAATTCTCACATATGATCCAACAATTCAAAAATTAGTTGAAGGTTATCTAATAAAGAATCAGTTCGTGTTCTGTAAAGGGAAAGAGTAATCAGTTGATAATGAGATAATGGAAGAAAGGTAAAGTAGATAATTTAAGAATAATAAAGAAACTACATCAAGAATAAAAAAATTAAAAAAAATCTAGTACACCAGTGACATCAGCACTGACATCATTAGTGAGTTTACAATATCACACAAGTGGTGAGAAAATACAAAACCAGACAAACTTATCTTATTATTAATATATATAGATTATTAGGTCCAGAGTTATCAGCAAAACATCAAAGCACTTTCGCCAACGGAAAATTGGTTCCAGATAGGAATACAATTTTGCCAACTGAAAACTCACCATTGATTACCAACGGAAAATTTGTCGTTTATGAAACTTAGTAACAGAATAACCATTGTTAAAAATAATATCACATTTGGCAACATAAAATTAGTTGAAAATATGAATACACCTTCACCCACAGATAACTTGTTGCTAATCTCTAACGGATTCCAACAGAAAAGTTTTCGTTGGTAATTTTGATACCAATCAGCCATTCGTAAAAACAATGACGAATTTGTTAGTGGGAAATCGGTTGCTTAATAATGGAATTTTCTGTCGGCAAAAATCTGTTTCTAATGCAACAATACCAACTGAAATTTATTTTCTAAGTGATTTACATGTCTATGCATAATATTAGGGACAAAATATCGGCTGGTGAAAAAGGCTATACATTTACAAACAAAAAATCCGTTTCCAAATACCAACGGAATATTTCGGAGATCGGAAGATTTTCTGTTTGTGGAGGTGACTTATTTTGTAGTGTAAGTAGCAATCAGGAAATTCTTTGACACAATTAAGTATAATGGCTTGGAGAAGTATACAATAATTGTCCTGGGAAATAAGTGAGAAATTGGGTGAATTTATCTTGCATTATATATTACAACCCAAAAATTGGAGCAATGTCCTTTAATATTAAAAAAGAAGAAGAAAAAAAAACTTGAGCAATGAGATAAAAATGTGCTCTTCCGATCTCTTCTACTTAACACCGTTCCTTTCTTCATTTTAATGACAATGTTCCTTCCTTTACATTAAAGTTTGGAACATTCTTTTGCTATGATTTCACTATAAATAATATGTTTCATCCCAAAGATATCATCTATTTTTGCCCATTTGAAAATTACATCGTCTTCGCTTGTGGGTTTTTGATCTATACTAATTAGCCTCTCGTGGAATTTATTATAGCTAACTCTGTAGCTTCCTTGTATTGTTTCGCACATTGTATCTTCCGCTTCGACCTATTTTAAGGAGCTTGTTTGAGGTATTCCGCCATACACACATCTAGTTTGAATTTAAGTTTACAACAATGCTAAACACAAATTGCATTTATAAATTGATATCGTCATAAATCGTAATATGACTTGTTTTTTATTTATAATTATATCCCTCATTGGTTGACAAAATTTTCAGCTTGAGTTTTATCCTCTACATATGATAATAAGCAACTGTAGGAATGGCAATATTATAATCTCGAACCTGTTGCTCCCTCAAAAAAGAAGGGAAAAAAAAAAGAAAAAAAAGAAACGGGACATAAATGGATTCCTTTCATTCTCTATTTTCTTTTCTTTCTTTTTTTTTTTTTTTTGGGTTTTTATTGCCCCATATCTCCTGGCTTTCCTGCAAGCAAGGAATCGAGCATGGGATGCTAGGCTTTTCACAGCTGGGTGGAGTGCAAAGAGACCTCCCTTACCCGTCTAGCATTGTTACCATCCCATTCGGGAATAGTAATATTCATGATGTGGCGTGTCAGACATAGGCATCTGTCAGACTTAATTCATTTAGTTGAAGTAACTAAGAACCACGAATTGAAGTAATAATATTTTTGCATCATTAATTAGTATTACTTTAATATCACTTTTTTGGTTTCTATATCCACAAAACCACTTTGAATCCATACGACTTTCGTTCTTTCATTTCTTGGTTCTACAATAATAGTTTCACTATAGTGTGTGTGTATATATATATAGTCGTCAACGCCTACATCAATTTTCAGAATGCCTAGGCCAAAGGTCATCGGTAATCTTATCTTTGTTTTATAAATAGCATAATCTCTCAACCTTGTATTTTGGTAACATGTTCTTGATGATGGAAAATAGATGAACATAACAGCTTGTATATACATACATTGCTTATGTACAGTTAAAAAAGAACGATACCATGCACCATCAACACATCACCCACAATGCAGATAGATCCATCAACGATGAAGGTGCACAAAGTTCCAATGGACCATCGGACAATGCTGAGGAAATCTATGAAGGTAGAAATTTCATATATGCAACCATCATTCATATGTCTTGCTTTCTAGTTCTTATAACTTTCTAGTTGTTATAACTATTTAAATGGCTGTAATAACCCTCCTCTCCATTTTTTTTTTTTAGGTGCAGAAAGTAAACTAGTTGTTTGGTCTCATTTCGGTAAATAATTGTTTGGCCTGATGAAGGATCACTAATCTTTTCAAAATTTAATTATATCAAACATCAATTAATTAATTCGTTTGATCAATATACTAAATATAATTTCATGGTTTTCATGCTTGGAGTGACGGTAATCATCCATCTAGTGACACCATTGTTCTTGTCACTGATGACCACTTACCTTACAAATGCTCGGAAACTGGGTTTGACACATGCTGCTGGAATCGTAAACATCTGGGAAGGAAGTTCAATTATATTTGCATTTGCGCTCGCCTACATTTCTAATAACCTTATAAGCGTGGAACTCATCCACCTTGCCAGCAGCATTTCCTTCACCATTGTACGTACCCAACATTAGTTGTAGGAATATATAATTAATTGATTTTTTGGATATAATTAACTAATTTTGCAGGGCTTAGGATTGCTTGCCATGTCGATCCCCTCCGAGCCTAGCAGGAATGATGATGAAAGTAAAACACTAGGGATTTTGTTCTTCATATCTGCGGCATTGATAGCGTTTGGAATATCTGGTACTAGGTTTCTCAAAACTGAGTTTGGACTCAAAAGAAAGATTAGGATCCGAATACAACCAAGTATACCATTTATTTTTCCAAGAATTATCAAACGCCGAGTACAGCTGGATGATGAGATAGTGTCACCTTTTGTCATTATGTTTGGAGCCGTTATAGGCGCAATATTCTCTGGGGTAATAAAACCATGGTCACTACGTTTTGGAATTCCTGCAGTTCTTTCTGCTCTGGCTACTTGTGTCGTGGTAGCGAATTTTATCGTGAATGGTGGATCATCTTGTAAACATGATACGGGTAAGGAGGAAAAAACAAATGTAATTAGAGTCTTGGTGGCTGCTATTTTAAAAAGATCACAAAAAGTTCCAGATGATCATTCTGAACTTTACGGGTTTGATGAATACAAACAGATCCATGGATTTGATAACATAGTCACCATCAGGTATCCTAGGTTTTCAATATATGAGCTCATTTTATTAATGCTTCTTTCTCTAGCTAGCTCTTTCAAAATGGAAATTAATCAAAGTAACAATTGAATTAAATTGTTCGCATATATACGTGCAGGTGTCTGTACAAAGCAGCCATTATACTGCCGAACAAGAGCCTAGAGGAGCAAAAGAAAAATAGATGGAGACTTTGTTCAGTGACACAAGTTAATGAAACAGAACAAGTCATTATGATGATTCCCCTGTTCTCAAGCTTCATATTTATTGGGCTTGTGAAATCCATAGGAAACACTTACTTTCTTGAGCAAGCAAACAACATGAATCCTAAGTTAGGAAGCATTAAAATCCCCATTCTCTTCCTACCAATGCTATATGAAATCATGAAATTAGCTTGGTTATCAAGTTCCATAGTTGGAGAACTCGATATAAAAGTTTCTCGCTGCATTGTTCAATCGGTCATATGTTGCGCAGTGGCTGCTTCGATAGAAAGGCGAAGAATTCATAATATTAGAAGACATGGTTTACTAGAAAAACCAGAAGAAAGGATTCCCATGAGTCTACTTTGGTTGGTTCCGCAGTTGTTTTTCCTTGCTGCAGTCGATTCCATTTTTGACAAGACGGTTGAGTATTACATTACTCAAGATTATTCGTCTACAAGGCCAAGTAAGTACCTCATTTATTTGGGGCATGGAATCTCCGGTCTTGGAACGGTGGGTGGTGTTCTATCAATTTATGTAATTGGAAAGATGAGTGAAATAAGAGGGGGAAAAAATTGGTTCCAATACACTTTAAATATGAGTCACCTTGATAGATACTACTGGACATTAACAGCATTAGCCGCTGTAAATTTTCTGTGGCTTCTCTTGTGGGGTGCTATTGTTGAAGGTAGGGACCTGGGGTTCTCGTGGGTACATTTTCCCAGACTCGCTTTTTCGATTATTATCTTGACAATGTCAGAGTACATAGTGGGATCTGTGAGATTTTGTAATTATTTAAGTGATTGTATTCGTGCTGTTTTTGTAAGAAGACAAGCAAACGATTGTGGTTTTTGTTAGTCATTCTGTTCAACAAGAAACTCCTCTCCTTTTTGGAGCTCTACTCTTGTCAAATATATAAAATAATTTAGTCGTTTCTTAACGAAGGTTTTCCATGATTATAGTGGATCCGTAATTTACACTCAAAACTGAACATTTTGAATTATAAGGATTGAAGGCTTTGGAAGTGTAATATTGATTGATGATAATCATCAATTTGGGTGTTTTCGTTGGGAGAGACACAGAAGGTACAAATGGAAAGACTACTTAAACCTGTGAAAAGTATCTGCAACCCCCGCTTATTTACAGAGCTCTGGAACTTTTTTATAGGCTACTATTCACCCATCATTGAGATTGCCACGTGTGCTTCTAAATGTTCTAAGCAACTATGTTGACAGAACTGATATCCTAACTTTCCCGCGCCACGACTTACTCTAACTCAATGATCCCACTTGTAAATATTCGGGTTGGTATTATTTACATAAAAACGATCATATAAAGCCATACGTGATCCTATATAAAAATGTGGCGTGGTATATAGTGCTAAATCAAAATTAATTATTTATGAACCGTTCTCTCATTGCAACTTGTCCTAATACGTTCCACTTCTACGAATAGCTTTAGCGACGACATCTCAGTGATAACCTTTAATCGTTGGTATATATACCAGATAAAGTGTTGGACCTATCTAAAAGATTATTTGCTTTTGAAATGAATGTTGATGTTTATTTAAATAAGCAAATTTATGATATATTTGAACAACTACGAAGTACCTTCTGTCAGTGACAGAGCCAGCTTATTTACATTGGGTATGCGCAAGTCGCCAAAAAAAAAATAATAATAATAATTTACCAAAGCGGTTAATGTAAAATGACAATTTTCATTTCTTTTTTTCCCCTCCGAAATACAACTATTTGAAGCTTTTTTATATAGTTATCTAGTGTATGCGTGTGTGTGTTTGTTGCAGAAAGTAATTTGGAAAGAAACTAGCTAGCTGTTTGGACCAACTTAGGTGTGTACATATAATATAAAAATTAAATCTAAATATTTAGTTAATAATTTTTTTGATCTTTTTTTTCCCTTTTTGATCCATACATGTATTTACTAAAAATTCCCTTTTTGATCCATACATGTATTTACTAAAAATTCATGTTTTAAGTCTTTCCTGTGACCTACTAAGACCATTGCTCGTCACTTATGACCATATACATCTCGGAAAAGCTCGAAAACTGAGTTGAACACATGTTGCTGGAATCGTAAAAGACTCATATTGAAGTTCAGTTATTATACTTTTACCATGTATATACTTGCAGGTGTCTGTACAAAGCAGCCATTATATTGCCGAACAAAAGCCTAGAGGAGCAAAAGAAAAATAGATGGAGACTTTGTTCAGTGACACAAGTTAATGAAACAGAACAAGTCATTATGATGATTCCCCAGTTCTCAAGCTTCATCCAGTGGCGTAGCCAGCTTTTCAGTTCAGTGCGGTCGACACTTCCAGTATTTTGACTTTTCGACAAAAATCTTATCAATATGTTTAGGTTACGGTGGGTTATAAATTTAGAGTTCATATTGAATTAGTTTGTATGATATTATTATAAATTATATATATGAAATAAAAATTGTGATAATTAAATTAACTAAGCAATAAGATTGAATGAATTAACATGCCTAAGAATAAATGGTAAATAAACAATCTCATCCCCAAAAAAATTGAAAAAAATGAAAAGAAAAAAGAGGAATGAAAAAGAAGGCAAGGAGGTAATCAAAAAGTTGCCTGGATTGTTGGTGTTAGTTAACTAAATAGATTTGGGCCCAACCTAAATGTTTCTACTAGCCCATGAAATCAAATTAGTAAGGGTAAACATGTACATTCACACGGTGTCTTCTTCCCCAACTTCATCCTTACGCACAACACACAACTACAAGCAGCTTTTTCTTGGATTTTAATGGCGGCTCAAGTTTTCCTCCTTCAAGCAATAAAAATCTCATCCAAAAATCGAGTGCGGTCAGATCTGAATTGGCTCCGCCGATGCTAATAGCTTCCACTCATGCATGCTAACTTCTATTTTTTGAAAGGGAATGTACATATTTCTACAGGCTACAAGCTATGAAGAAAAGAAATTGGATTCTTATCTTACTGACCATGTATTAATTAGAAGTTCATCTATTTTAAGTTTAGTTGTCTTGTTTGGTTTTCTTTTTGTTTCTTTCTATGTATATGAATGCTTTGTGACCGAAACTTGGATGGTGATCCCATTTTAATGTAGCCACATAGAAGTTCTTCTCATTGTAAGTGTCTGATTATATATAGAGTGACAAAACTATCCAAGACCTGTCTTGTCGTTCTACGAGCTATAGACTTTTGTTTTGTTTGAGGCATTGAGTTCCTCTATGGCAACTGTTTCCTTTTTCCCCTTCTATGGTATTGTTCAGTTTTTATCGTTCTTTTTCTTCTTGATGAATGCACAAATTTTGCTTGCCCTCCAATTATTAAG
>CAVNYN010273851.1:35857-65230 GCA_963692815.1 Nyctanthes arbor-tristis
CCCCAACTTCATCCTTACGCACAACACACAACTACAAGCAGCTTTTTCTTGGATTTTAATGGCGGCTCAAGTTTTCCTCCTTCAAGCAATAAAAATCTCATCCAAAAATCGAGTGCGGTCATCTGACCGCACTCGTCCTGAATTGGCTCCGCCACTGGCTTCATCTTTGTTGGGCTTGTGAAATCCATAGGAAACACTTACTTTCTTGAGCAAGCAAACAACATGAATCCTAAGTTAGGAAGCATTAAAATCCCCATTCTCTTCCTACCAATGCTATATGAAATCATGAAATTAGCTTGGTTATCTATTTCCCAAGTTAAAGAGGCCAACATAAATACTTCTCGTTGCCTTGTGCAATCGATCATATGTTGTGCAGTAGCTGCTTCTGTGGAAAGGCGAAGAGTTCATAATATTAGAAGACATGGTTTGCTAGAAAAA
Source organism: Nyctanthes arbor-tristis (assembly GCA_963692815.1). NCBI lineage: Eukaryota > Viridiplantae > Streptophyta > Magnoliopsida > Lamiales > Oleaceae > Nyctanthes > Nyctanthes arbor-tristis. Next base: position 36,296 of record CAVNYN010273851.1, read on the forward strand.
CCAGAAGAAAGGATTCCCATGAGTCTACTTTGGTTGGTTCCGCAATTGTTTTTCCTTGCTGGAGTCGATTCCATTTTTGACAAGACGGTTGAGAATTTCATTAATGAAGGTTTTTCGTCCAGAGGGACAAGTAAGTACCTGATTTATTTGGGGCGTGGAATCTCCGGTTTTGGATCGATGGGTAGTGTTCTATCGATTTATGTAATTGGAAAGATGAGTGACGTAGGAGGGGAAAAAGTTGGTTCCAGTATACTTTAAATAGGAGTCACCTTGACAGATATTACTCGAGTTTAACAGCATTAGCTGTTGTAAATTTTCTGTGGCCTCTCGTGTTGGGTGCGATTAGTGAAGGACCTTTGGGGCTCTTTATGATTCCCGAACTTGTTCTAGCAATACGTTTCTTCACAATGACAGAGTACATTTTATTTGTTAGCAATACTCTTTATGTTTTTGTTAGTCATTTTATTTGGCAAGAAACTGTCCACTTTTTGGAGCTCTTCTCTTGTCAGATATATCAAATAATTTAGCTGTTTCTTAATAAATGTTTTCAATGATTATACTGGATAAAACATCGATTAAGCTATTCGATCCTCCATAATTTACATTAAAAGCTAAACATTTTGAATTTATATATACGGATTGAAGGGAAGAACGTAATGGATCCAAGTCCCTCCCTCCCTCCCTCCTCTCACGCTCATATTGATATATATACTAAAAACAAGCGGCTTTTGCGACAGAAAACCGGTCGCAAAAAAGGCCATTTCCATCACAAATGACCAATTGTGGCGGAAATTTTTGTTGGAAATCACATCTCTGATAGCCTGGTCACTAATCGTTTCCAACCAAAAGTAGAGTGTATCAGAAAGTTTCTGACGGATTTACGAAGACGTCAAAAAGTAATGATGGAAATTTCTGTCAAAAATCACGCCCAATTTAAAAGTCCACCGGAAAATTTTTGATGGATACATGCAACCTTTTGGAAAGCTACCGACGGAATCTTTATCCATTAGAAATTCTACACCAATCATTTATTGCACAAAAAAATTAATTTCCCCCATTATCCAAACCAACCCACAATTTCGCACTACTACATAAAAGTATAATAATCATCAGTTGTAATGATAAATAAGCGACGATTTTGACGGTGATGCCACCACCAACGACGCGTATTGTAAAGGTATACGCGTCAGTTGTAAGTCGATGCCTAAAGGTAACAATACGCGTAGGTTGTCTTACAAAAACCAACACCTAAAGTCAATTAAAAAATTAAATAAATACATAAAATAGACAATAACCATCGGTTGTAAAGTTTAGGCATCGGTTCCTTCTTTACAACCCGTTTAGGCATCGGTTCCTTCTTTACAACCGATACCTATTGTTTTTCTTTTTTCTTTTTTTTTTGTGTTTACCTTTCTTCTTCTTCTCTAGAAAATTCTCTTAACAACATTGCATGGACCAAAAAACGTGTACTTGATATTCAAAATTTAAATTCAAAATTCAAATTCAAAATTCAAAGAACCACATAATACATAATTCAAAATAACACTTGCTCAACATACATAATTCAATTTATTTTAATTATTGACTAAAAACACAATAAACATACATTAAACACAATTCATAATTCATTTTAAAAATTTCAAATGATCAAGGAATGCTCCAATGCGAACACTCTCGAAGATGTATATAAAAAAAAAAAAAAACTCTCGAAGAAGCCCAGAAAAATCTGCCCAAAATTGGAACTTCAAATTCTTCCGGCACTGGACCAACACCCAAGTGGAGAGCTTCGGCAAAGCAGCAGAAGTACCCAATCAAGCTCCTCAAAGCCCTCTACCACACCCGCCGCCGTGACTCTCCTCAGGCCATTCCGTCCGCAAGGTAGCCAACACCGTTCTGGCCGTCTCCGGTAGGGGCCAAACATAGTGGAGCCGAGCAATCATTGCCACTCATCGACGACTAGCTCAGATTAACAACAATCAAAGGAACATGGATGAGCTCCAACTCTGCGAAGAAGAAACACAGAAAAATTGGCCCAGTTAGTAATGGTGGAAAGCAAATAATCGCAAAAGTCAAAGAAAATCATGGCCGAAAGCAAATAATGGTAGAAAACTTTAGCACCTTTACGTCTCTTGAGCAAATAATGGCAAAAGACTTTAGCACCCAAATTCTCTTCTTTTGAGATCTTTATATACACGAAATAATTAAAAAAAGCTCAAGATGCACATCGGTCGTCCTTGGGCAACCGACGCCCAATGTTAAAAAAATTATACACACCGGTTCTTAAAGTTATTTAACAATGGGCGTCAGTTTCTATTTGGAAACCGACACCTGTTGTTTAAAAAATTATACACATCGGTTCTTAACAAAGAATCGACATGTATAGTAAGAAATTTAATTTCAAAAATGCCATGTTTAGGATCGTTTTTTGTAAGAACCGATGCGTAATGTCATTTTTTATTTCAAATTTTGTAGTAGTGTGGAACTCAAAACGCCAAGCCCACCATCGTTCTAAATGTTATGCACATATTTCACCTATGGAGGTTTGAACCCATAACCTTGGGGTTGGGGAATGAGATCCCAACTACCAGGCCAATGCTATTTGTTATGTCTTTTCTTCATCCATATAATATATACATATCTTTTTGTAATTCTTACAACTCAAAAAAATAGTGCATATAATTCCAATAAAATCATGCATATGATAAGTAAATATTACTCAAATAATTTATTAAAGTATGTATTAAAAATTATGACATTTGTACTCAATTACATTTGTGTGAAATTTGTTATAAGTGTTTTGAAACTGTTTTATAAACGTATTTGTAAACTTGAAATATAATGTAATTAAATATTTATAGCCACTTACGTGGTAAATTAATTAATATAGTAAGCTAAAGTAAAATTATCATATCCAATATTAAACGTCAACGGTCTGCTAATATATATATATATATATATAAGTATATATATATATAACTGAAATGAAAACTTTTGGCTTTAACGGATTGAATTTGATACAAGCCACTTTAAAATTATAGTTTAACTTCAACACCATCAATGTGTTACCAATTAATAACTAAATATAGCGTGATAATATATCACTTAACAATTACTTAAAATCTGCTGTAATTATGATTATGTGACTAAGTTAAATTAACATATCAATTGTAGATGCTTTTAGTTCGAACTACTACAACAACAAAAAATTATTTCTACAATGATGATTAAGTTTCTATTTTTACACATTTAGTTTGGATGACCAAGTAAAAGTTTCTCTACCATTAAAATTTATTTCATCAATATTTCAAAAATAAGCAAATAGTATAGTAAATTAGACGTACGTTTCCCCAATGGATACCGCATAATAATGCCCCATAGACTATTGAATAGGTTGAAACATATTTGCTATAGCCTTCTTGAGATATTACACAACTAATAGAAGTTTTTTTTGCATGATTATGACATTACTAATAGAATATTGTGTTACTGGTTTTTACCATGTCTATGATATGAACGTTTGTAGAAATTTAGTGGACTATGCGTATCTCCACTTTGCCTTTCTTGGCACCTATATGTTGCTTGTTTTCTTATTCTTATTTTTTTCTCCAGAGAAGTAGTATATGAGAATTGCTACTTAGAGTTTTGCACGTATTGACAAAATTGGCTTTCAAGTCAACTTGTATTTCTCTTAGGTAATTCACTTTACAATCATATGTAATTTTTGTGAATTATGTATTTAGGCACACTTCTATATGTATTAAGTACAAAAAAAAAAAAAAGGAACGAAGCTAAACAAAAGAAAAAAATGAAGTCATAGTTATTTTAGAAAAGAAAAAGATATAAAAAAAAAACTGAAAGTGGATGCGATTTCCCAACGGATTGAAGCATTAGCCGGAAATGTTTCTGATGGAAAAATCAAGTTCCATACGAAACATTTCCGGCTAATGCTTCGGCCAGTGATAAGTTTTTGATGAATAACAAATCCATTAGAAATTTATGACGAAACCTAATCTCCGTAGGAAAATTTCTGACGAAAGTCTAGTTCCGTTGGAAATTTTTGATGGATTATGGTTTCTATTGGAAATTTCTAACGGAATTACTGAGTCTGTCAGAAATTTATGAGAAATTTTTAGTTTGTCACAAATTTCTGACAGGTGATTTTTTTTTTTTTTTTTGGTTAGAAATTTCCGATGAAATCTTGACTTTGGTTGGAACTTTCTGACGGATTTTTGACCTTTAGAAAATTTCTGTCTCTAAGGGCATCCCCAACCCATGCTCCAACATAGAGTATAACTCCATTTTGGAGCACAAAACTCCACCCAACTAGCACACGGTATTTTGCAGTTGCTACCGTGGTGCCCCAATATGGCGCACCACTGTAGCAAATGCTATCTTTTTGGCATTTCCATTTATATATGGAAATGCCATTGAAACTTTATTTATTATTATTTTTTTTTAACATTTGACGTGTTTTTTCATTTCTTCACATATTTTCTTTTTCTTTTTTCTTTGTTTTTAACATTTAACGTGTTTCTTCATTTCTTCACATATTTTCTTTTTTTTTTTCTTTTAACATTTCACGTGTGTTTAGATTGTTAACCTTCCTTTTGTTTTTTTAAACAATTGCATGTGTGTTTCATTACTTCAATCTTTTTTAATTATTTGACGTGTGTTTGGTTACTATGTATTTGTCAATGTATTATTTTTTATAAAACAAAAGAAAAAATTTGCTTGAGTACATATAAAATGTTGGTCTAATTGCATTCGGCTATTAATATAATGCGTAATTATTTATTTTTAATAATATATTAATGACTGAAAATAAAAGAAAAATAGAAAAAATTGGTTATAGAGAATGTATAGAGTATGTGGGTTGGAGAAGTTTTTTAAAATAGGGATTGTGGTATTGTATTTTAGAGTACCGGTACTGTAAAATAGAATATAAGGGTTGGGATGCCCTAATGGCCATTTTTTAGTAGTATGATAATCATCAATTTGGTGTTTTTACGTGTAAAGATTTAGTTACATGGAGGGAAAGTATAAGTGGAAAGAATGCTTAATCTGTGAAAAATAACTGGAAACCTCTCTTATTTATAGGGATCTAGGACTTTCTTGATAGGTTACTATTCACCGACGTGTGCAAATAAATGGTCCAAGCGAATGTCATCACAGGTGACATCCCAACTTTCCTGTAACTCAATATTCCACTTGCAAATATGCGACTTGGTATTATTTACCACCCCCCCCCCCCCGTGACTTGTCCTCATACATTCCATGAATAGCTTTAGTGACGACCTATTAGTAACAATCTTTAATTGTTCGGACATATGTTGCAACCCCTTCTCTTAGTATTATTACCAGTTATGCCAAGTCAGTCAAAAAATACTAAAAAAAGTCGAAGTTAAGTATATTTCTCAGAGTGAAAAATGTATTAACAGGACGTATTAAAAAGTATTAGAAAATTAATATTAAATATAAAATATGGATTACATTATATCCAAAAGCTAAGCAAAATTCACAACAAAAATTAACGGCTAAAGAGAAAAACCACAAGAAATATCTAATGTGTTGGGCGGATTCAGCCCATAATAATATCTAACTTAAATACAAGTTGAAAGTTAGAGAATGAATAACGCAATTTCAATTAAAAGTTAATTTACTTGCAATTAGTCTCTGGCGGCAGCGTCCATCTTGGTGGTTCTTGAGAAACATGAAATACAAGACAATTTGGGGTCTATATATAATAGGATGTACGTGGCTGCCGAACCAACCGAAAAACAAAAACAATTACGCATGGAAATTTGCACGACAGCAAGGGAATTTGAGAAGGAAAATTTCAGTTTTTTTGTAGATCGCTTGGAACGAGTATTTTGGACGTTCGACTTGGTGTTCTATTTCTTCAAATGGTGGTTTTTCTAAGTTAATTATTGAAACGAGTTAGGTGATATCTTTCTTTATCTCTTGTAGTTGATTATTTGGATTCTATCTATTATTGTCAGATGAGTTATTTGTGGTGCCAAAATATTGTTCTTGACGGTGTTGCGTGATTGTGGTAGTGTGTGGTTACTTCTTGATTTAGGGCGAGTATCTTGAGAGGATAAATATTGTATTTCCATTGTTATTTGATGATAGTGGAGTTGTCGGTTTGCCCCGTCGATTTTCCTTTCTCATTGGAGGGTTTTACGACGTAAAATAATTCCTGGTGTTATTTAAGTTTCGGCACTTATATTATTTGATTTATTGATTGTCTATTTTAATCACACGGGTATAGAGAAATTGGTTAAATTCTCAACAGTAGTATCAGAGATAGGTTGAATTGTGTAGATTAAAATAGATGACCTAGTTGGTAGTGCTATGATTAGGCTTATCAATCATAATTTGGTGATATGGAAACCTAGGATGGAGGATATCCTTTATTGTAAGAATTTACATGATCCTATTGATAGTGATGATTCTAAACCAGAAGATATGGAGGATAGGGATGGGCAGAAACTGTACAGGAAAACTATTGGGACGATAAGACAATGGGTGGATAATAGTGTTTTTAATCATGTGGCACAGGAGACAAATGCAAATAAATTGTGAACTAAATTGGAGTCTATGTTTGAGAAGAAAACTGCAACCAGGAAGTCCTTTCTGATTAGAGACTTGGTCAATATAAAATATAAGGACGGTACAAGCATGACAGAGCATTTGAATAATTTTCACAATATTGTGAATCAGCTAGTGATAATGAGAATGACTCTTGAGGATGAATTGAAAGTATTACTGCTTTTGAGTTCTTTGCTAGATAGTTGGGAGACTTTTGTTGTGACTATTAGTAATTCTGCTTGAGATAGTGTGTTATCTATAGATTCTATGAAGAATAGTATGCAGAAGAGGAAATCAGGAGAAAATCTTCAGGTTTGCGTGTGGGTTCAAATAATACATTGGCTCTTGTTTCAGATGATCATAGAGGTAAAAGCAAAAACAAAGGGTAGAGGCGTTACAGCAAGTCTAGAGGTAGGCCAAAGTCAAAAGATAAGAAGAATACCTATTATCACTGTAGCAAGGAGGGTCATTATAAAAGAAATTGCACAATTTGGTTGAGAGAGCAGAAGGAGGGTAAAGAGCAGAAGAAATCAGAAGAAAGATGATGAAAATACTGTAGGTGTGGTGACTAATGATGTACTCTCTTGTGGAGTGAGTCAATGCCTGCATGTTGGAGACCCTCTTACTGAGTGGCATGTTGACAGTGGTGCCTCATACCATGTTTGCAGAAATATTGAGTTGTTTACAATATATAGAGCATGTGATTATGGCCAATCAAATATGGCTAACTCTTCACATTCCAAAATCATGGGAATCGGTGACATTCACCTGGAGACAAATATGGGGTACATCCTAATTCTGAAGGATATAAGGCATATTCCTGACATGCGGTTTAATCTACTTGCAATAAATAGTCTCGACTGAATGGGGTATTTCAGTACTTTTAGTGATCAGAAGTGGAGGTTATCAAAGGGATCAATGGTTGTTGTTAGTGGAAAACTTTGTTGCACGGAATACAAAACTTATGCAAATGCTTGTAAAACTGGGGTAAATGCAGTTGAAGATCCTTTTCCTCATCTGTGGCATAAGAGGCTTGGGCACATAAGTGAAAAAGGTTTGCATATTCTGGTTAAGAAGACAGTTATTTCCTTAGCCAATAGTACGTTTCTAGACCGATGCGATCATTGTTTATTCGGTAAGCAAACTAGAGTTTCCTTTTCTGGCACATTTAAAAGAAAAGAGAATATTTTAGATCTTGTGTATTCTGATGTGTGTTCTCTGGTGATGTAGCATCTTTGGGTGGAAACAAATATTTTGTTACATTTGTTGATGATGCTTCTAGGAAATTATAGATCTATCTTCTGAAATCTAAAGATCAGGTACTCCAGTGCTTTAAACAGTTTCATAGCATGGTGGAACAAGAAATAGAGAAGTGTTTGAAAAGTCTCAGAATAGATAATGGTGGGGATTCACATGGGTTCAGAGAGTATTGCTCAAATTTTGGGATTCAACATGAGTTTACAAAAGCAGGGACTCCTCAACATAATGGTGTGGCAGAAAGAATAAACTGTACTATTCCTGACAGAGTCAGATGCATGTTGAAGCTTCCTAGGACATTTTGGAGAGAAGTAGTTCAGACTGCTTGCTATCTGATTAATAGATCTACCTCAGTTTTCTCGGATTCTGATATTCCAAAAAGAGTTTGGACAAGTAGAGATATTTCATACTCTCATCTGAAGGTGTTTGGGTGTAAAGCCTTGATACACGTACTTAACGAACAAAGATCGAAGCTTGATGACAGAGCTACTTCTTGTCTTTTTCTTGGCTATGGTGATGAGCAGTTTGGATACAAATTTTGAGATCCAAAGAAAAGGCAACTTGTGAGAAGTAGAGATGCAGTGTTTTATGAAGATCAAACGATTGAGGACTTTGATAAAGTCAAGCAGCCTAAGGAGATGACTTTAGTTGTTCCTGGTGTTATACCTGATAATTCTTCAGCATCTCAGCCTAGCACTAGCAGTCAGATAGCTCTTATTTATGACGAAACAGTTGATCATATTCTAGTTGATCAGACTAGTGATCAGGTGGAGTAGATAACTGATCAGGGGGAGCAGACCCCTGTTGAAGAGATCGGAAGAGTGGAGAATCAAGGAAATCTGCAAGAAGGCGAATACCATCTACCAGGTATCCTGAGTTTGAGTATACTTTGTTCACTTAGAATGGTGAACCAGAAAGTTATTGAGAGGCTCAGGGTCATAAAGACAAATCCTACTAGATAAATGTCATGGTAGATGAGATGACTTCTTTGAAGAAGAATGACACCTATGAGCTGGTAAATCATCTTAACGGTAGGAAGGCTTTGAGAAATAAATGAGTGTATAAAATCAAAAAGGACAACAATAGTGACTTATTGTAGTATAAGGCTCGCTTTGTTGTGAAAGGTTTTGGGCAGAAACACGGGGTTGATTTTGATGAGATTTTCTCCCCTATGGTGAAGATGACATTCATCATAGTTGTTTTGGGTTTAGCAGCTAGTTTGGACTTGAAAATTGAACAACTTGATGTGAAGACTGCCTTTCTTCATGGTGATTTGGAGGAAGAGATTTATATGGTACAGCTAGAAGGGTTTAAACAGAAGGGGAAGAACACATTGTATGCAAATTAAAGAAGAGTTTGTATGGCCTAAAGCAAGTACCAAGACAGTGGTAAAAAAGGTTTGATACTTTTATGACAAGTCAGGGATACACAAGAACCACTGTAGATTCTTGTGTTTAGTTCTGATCTTTTCCAGGTAATAAATTTGTTATTTTGGTACTTTATATTGATGGCATGCTTATAGTTGGCCATGATGCCGGATTAATAGAGAAATTGAAAGATTCTTTGCACAAATCTTTTGATAGATCGGATTTAGGGTCAGCTAAACAGATTTTGGGCATGGAGATTGTTCGAGACAGAAAATCTAAGAAGTTGTACTTATCACAGAGACATTATATTGAGCGGGTACTTGAGAGGTCCAGCATGAAAGGGGCTAAGCCAGTTAGCTCATCCCTTGGAGCTCATTTCAAACTAATCAAGAAATCCAGTCCTTCGACTGATGAGGAGAAGAAGAAAATAGATGCTATTCCTTATTCTTCAGCAGTTGGTAGTTTGATATATGCTATGATTTGTACTCGTCCTGATATTGCACACGCAGTTGGTGTGGTAAGCAGATCTCTGTCTAATCCAGGTAAAGAGCTTTGGGAAGCAGTAAAATAGATTATGTGGTATCTCAGAGAAACTTCTGATTTGTGTTTGGGTTTTGGAGGAGCTCAGCCAACTTTGACGGGGTTTACATATGCAGATATGGCAGATGATCTTGACAACAAGAAATCTACATATGGGTACTTGTTTAGTTTTGCAGGGGGACTGTTTCTTGGTAGTCTAAGTTGTAAAAATGTGTAGTTTTGTCTACAACAGAGGTTGAGTATATTGCTATCACTGAAGTAGGAAATGAGGTGATATGGTTGAAAAAGTTTCTTGAGGACCTCAAGTTGAAACAAAGTGAGTACATCATTTATTGTGATAGCCAGAGTGCTCTTGAGTTGAGTAAGAACTCTACATATCATTCTCGCACCAAACACATTGATGTCAGGTATCATTGGATTCGTGAAGTAGTTAATAAGAAGTTTCTATAGTTGGAAAAGATTCACACTGACAAGAACATTACTGATATATTGACAAAAGTAGTTACCAAGTAGAAGCTTGAGTTTTATACTGGCCAGGCCGATATGTATTCCAAGTGATACACTTAAAGTTTGGTATACCTCTCTCATGAGCTGGAGGAGGAGATTGTTGGGCGAGTCCAGCCCACAATGATATATAACTTAAATACAAGTTGAAAGTTAGAGGATAAATAATACAACTTCAATTAAAAATTAATTTACTTGCAATTAGTATCTGGCGGCAGCATCCAATTGTTATTCTTGGGAAACACGAAATACAAGACAATTTGGGGTCTATATATAATAGGATGTACGTGGTTGCCAAACCAACCGAAACATAGAAACAATTACGCACAGAAATTTGCATGGCAATAAGGGAATTTGGGAAGGAAAAATTCAGTTTTATTGTGCACCGCTTGGAACGAGTTTTTGGACATTTGACTTGGTGTTCGATTTCTTCAAGTGGTGGTTTCTCTAAGTTAATTATTAGAATGTGGTTAGGTGATATCCTCTTTCATCTCTTGTAGTTGGTTATTTGGATTCTATCTATTATTATCAGATGAGTTGTTTATGGTGCCAAGAATATTGTTCTTGACGGTGTTGCGTGATTGTGGTAGTGTGGTTACCTCTTAATTTAGGGAGATCGGAAAAGAATCTTGAGAGGATAAATATTGTATTCCCATTGTTATTTGGTGATAGTGGAGTTGTCGGTTTGCCCCTCGATTTTCCCTTCTCATTGGAGGGTTTTACGTCTTAAAATAATTCCTGGTGTTATTTAAGTTTCCGCACTTATATTATTTGATATATTTATTGCCTATTTTAATCACACGGGTTTAGGAAAATTGGTTAAATTCCCAACATAATGAATATAAACTTTAGGAAATTTTAATACTTTTTATCTAAAAAAATAAAAATTATTACCATATGACTATATGTTAATAAACTTTATTACTGTAGCATTCGTAGTATGCACTCGGCGTTGAAATGTAGTTAGTGAATAAGAAAAAATAAATATTTGAAATTAAATCGAGTTGAAACACAAATAACTATCAAAGTAGAAAAAGTCCACAAACTTAAATTGAGTTGTATGCAGGGCATTACAAAATGAATTTTGTAATGTAGTATGAATTGTGTTGCATGGGAAAAACTATTTAAAAGTAATTAAAACAAATTAACTTACAATTATACAACAATTAATCAAAGAACTTAGATTGCTACTCAAAGACCAATTTATATTTTAAATTCTAATACAATCTATCTATATACGTTTTCTTGAGGATAGTTTCTATTTTATGTTTTTCCACCCACTTCACTTACTGAATCCAGATATTTTATCTTGGTCATTGATTTCATCTCCTAATCTTGGCCATTCATTTCCATTTTACTTTTTTCATTTTATTTACCTTTTTAATTTATTATCAATTTATAAATTCTCTTTTTTTACCTTTCATTACCTTTTTTTATTTCTTTTTTTTTATATTATCTATAGATGTGTTTGATTTAGTTTATCATTATCACTATATTTTCTAATTTTTAATTCCAATCACCAAATATTTAGATTTTATTTTATCTAGACATATCTCTCTTTCTTTATCCATATTTCCTTCCTTCTTCGTACAGACCTCATTTTATCTAGGAACTTTATCAAATCTCTCACTCTAGATTTAAACTTTCCACTGCTTATCTTGAACAATTTTATTTTTAATGATTTTCTTATTTTTTTATTCCAATTTATCTCACACGGTCGGATTACTTCTAAATTGGTTCTAATATTCACCAATATTCAAAATATTAGACATGTCATCGAATCAAAGCTAATAATTCAAGGTTATGGGACCAATTTTAATTAAATAATTGAAAACAAATTAATTTTTAACTAAAATAATGTTAAAATTTTATTTCTTTTTTAAGAGCTATCGAAAATATGATTTTGGGCATAAAAAGGGAATCTCATATTGGCTATTTAGTGAAAAAATTGAGAATCTATATATATATATATATATATATAAAGTTATTTAGAGAAGGATTATGCATAATAGGGCATTAACTTATTGGTCTTGAGTTTCCAAAAAATTCAAACTTTTAATAGATGATTATTAAAAAAAGTTTATTGTGAACTGGTAAACCGTATCTGTCTTTATCTCACATTATCGGATTGTTTTCTAGTATTCACAAATGTTTAAAAAATTGAACCGGTCATCAAACAGGAAAAGCTAAGATTTTAAAGTCATTGGACAGATTTTAATAAAATAATTGAAATAAATTAATTCTTACCTAAAACCGTGTAGAAAAAGAAATTTGCTTTTATAATTTATTGATCTTTCCGATTTTAAAAAAATATTGAAATTTTATTCCTTCTTTGAGAGCCACTGAAACTATGACTTGGAGGATAGAAACAAAATTTCATATTAGTTATTTAGTGAAAAGAATTAAGAATGTATACCTATATTAAGCTGGTTGGAGAAGGATTCTGCATAATAGGGTCTTAGCTTATGTGCCTTAAGCTTCGAAAAAGTTTAAAATTTTAATGGATCATTATTGGGAAAAATTTATTGCAAACTGGTGAACTGTATCTGTCTTTATCTTTTACCACTAGATTGTTTTCTGAATTGGTTCTAATATTTGTAAATTTTCTTTAATGTTTTCCTTAGACTTTTTAGATCATTTTTTATCTTCATTAATGAAAGATATTGTATTATTGGTAGCACTAATATTGTTTTTCTTTACACATACATAGACAATCAAATATTTGAGGATGTGTGCCTATATTAAATTACTCAGAAAATGGTTACGCATAATAGGATTTTAGCTTATGAGCCTTAAATTTCTAAAAAGTTTCAAAATTTTAATAGATCATTATTGAAAAAAAGTTTATTATTAAACAGTGAACTGTATCCATCTCTATATCACATCGTCGGAGTATTTTCCATATTGGTTCCAGCATTTGTAAATTTTCTTCAATGTTTTTCTTAGTTTTTTTAAGACTATTTTTTATATTCATTAATGAAAGATATCATATTATCGGTAGCACCTATATAGTTTTTCTTTACCCACACATAGACGATCAAATATTATAGTTTAAGGCTATTGAAAATATGACTTTTGGCATAGAAAAGGAATCCCATATTAGTTATTTAGTGAAGAGAATTAATGATGTATGCCTAATTTAAGCTACTTGGAGAAGAGTTATGCAAAATAAGGCCTTAGCTTATAGGCCTTGAGTTTCCCAAAAATATAAAATTTTAATGTATCATTATTGAAAAAATTTTACTGTGAACAGGTGAACTGTTTCGTCTTTATCTCACCCTGTTTGATTATTTTTCAGATTGATTCCAGTATTCACAAATGTTTAAAAAATCAGACCAGTCATCAAATCGGAAAAGTTAACGGCCCAAGGATATCGGACCGGTTTTAATTAAATAATTGTAATAAATTAATTTTTACATAAATTAATGTGAAATAAGAACATTCATTTTTTTTTTATATTTATCGTTTAAAAAAAAGGATAAAATTTTATTACTTTTTTAAGTGTTATTAAAAATGTGACTTTGGGCATAAAAAGGGAATCCCATAGTAGTTATTTAATGAAAAAATTGAGGATATATGCTTATATATTAAGCTACCTAGGGAAGGATTATTTATAATAGGGCCCTAGCTTATGGGCAACTTCTAAGAAGTTCAAATTTTTAATCGATCATTATTGAAAAAAAGTTTATTGTGAACCGGTGAGCCGTATCTGTTTATATCTTACATAGTCGGATTGTTTTCCGAACTGGTTACAGTATCCGTAAATGTTCAGACAACCATACCGGTCATCGAACCGCAATGTTTTTTCTTAGGTTTTTTTTTTGTGCATACCATTTTTTTATCTTCATTAATAAAAGATATCGTACCATGGGCAGTGTCTATATTACTTTTCTTTACACACACATAAAGAATCAAATAGTATAATTTAAGAGCCATTGAAAATGTAACTTTGGGTATAAAAAGAGAATCTCTGATTGTTTATTTAATGAAAAGAATTGAAGATGTATGCTTATATTAAATTACTTCGAGAAGGGTTATACATAATAGGGCTTTAGCTCATGGGCCTTAAGTTTCTAATAAGTTCAAAATGTTAATAGATCATTATTGAAAAAAGGTTTATTGTGAACCGGTGAACTATATCCGTATTTATCTCACGCTGTCATATTGTTTTTCAGATTGGTTACTGTATTCGCCATTTCCTGATTTTTCCAATTGAATTGGTTATGATATTTCTTTTTTGGTTATGATATTTCCGTTCTTTAAATACTAATTAAATTATGTTAACATATGAAAACATTTAGCATGTAAAAAGTGTATGTTAAGAAATTAATAAATATTACAAAAGTTAAAAAAATAAACGGGGTAATATATCATATGTCCATTTTGTCGAAAAAGCTGGTATTCACTCATAGTATATAGATATTTTGTGGGTTATAAATTAAAAAGATCTAAAAATTATGATATGTGTTAAAGATGATCACACAACAAATTATACTATAAATGTTGTAATGTATGTATTATTGTTCATTATTTATTCTAACTATATTTATTGAACGTAACATATTTTCTAGTGCATTATACACCATTAGCTTAATACAAATTCTAAAAATTGTTTTCAATATTTTTCTTAGGTTTTTTTATGTAGATCATTTTTTATCTTCATTAATGAAAGATATTGTATTATGGGTGACACCTATATTGTTTTTCTTTACACTGATATAAACGATCAAATATTATAACTTAAATCTTTTTTTACAATCACATTTAATCATCTTAAATTGCTTATATTATCTGGTATTATCATCTTGTACAATACACAGATGAAATAACTAATCAAACACTAAAGCAATAGCAGCAGTGCTTGAATAGATGTCTTATTAATAGATTTACGGACTATATAAAATATTGGACTAACAAACAGGCCCAAAACACAAAATTTGGCTAAAAATAAAATAGGAAAAATGCAAATAAATATGGCAGATAAATTCAAATGCACATAATTGGTCATTAGCAGTCGCAAAGCAATTGATTCAATCGATCTTGTTGAGTTACATCAAAAGCATATATTATGAATTGAAAACGGACATTGTATATAAAAGTTATACACATTTCTTCAAATGCCGGCTATAAAAAGATCTCAAACAAAATATAGACGGCTCAAATAATGGTAGATGATAGGTGACAAATCTTAATTAATATTAAAGTTATAGAAGGAATGACTAGCCTGAAAATAAATAAAAAGGGGTAAATTTAATTGGAGGAAAAAGACTAAAAAATTAAATGATAATTAATCTATATATTAATTAAATGAAAGAAGTTGCGATATCTTTGTATCGCAATTTTCTAGCCAAAAATGTTAGTAAGGGCTTTTTTAGGCATTTTACTTCATATTGCGACAACTTGTATGATATTATGAATTTTTTCATTTTTTTAAATTTTTTATTCACTTTTTCCTTATCCATTTACTATTTTGAAATGCAATTTACTATTAAATTTAATCACTAAAAGATAGTTATCATCATTAATTGTTTAAATTATAGATAAATTTGATTATCCAATTGTCTAATGTATCTTGAAATTTACAGTTAATAATTAATAGAAATTAAGCTTATATCTCATTAGTTTAAGTTAATTAAAACATTAATGCTATCTGACTTTATTAGCTTCGAAAAAGAAATATTTTCACATTACACGTAACCATCCAACTAGCAAATATTTATTACGATGCCATTTATCTGAATTAGTCTAAAAAATAAATGATATTTATTTACATGGTTAAAATTTGTTGTAAAATATATTTACCTTAATATGATAAGAAAAAAATTACATTATTGTTTGGCTGTTGCTAAAAAATTAATTATTCTTTATTGGGTAGCACAACCTTATAAAATTTCACTATACAAAAAAATTATAAAATTTCATATTATTATTTTTGAAATAATTTGATATGTATTTTTCTCGTGCAATGCACGAGTCAGAATTTAGTTAATATTAATTCGATAGTGACATTATGCATAGGTCAGACGGCTTTAGGCAGGAAAATGAATTTTCACTACCTTTGATTTATATGATGATGATGGTCTCTCTATATATATATATATATATATAATAGGAATAAGGTGTCTGGTGGTACATTTTCTCTCTAATTGTTTGGCGTCATAAGAGAACTGATGACATCTTGACTTTTATCATCTGTTGAGTTTTTTTTTTTTTAAACTAAAACTTTTAGGGCTTCCTTATTATATTGGTTTTCAAGACTTTCTCTCTCTAGGGTTTCTAGAGAGACTGACTTTCACCGTAGGATTCGCTCTATGGGCTTGACGTTAGGATTTGAGAAAGGACTCGTGGACGAAATCAATGAGTTATGGCTATCATTCTCGTTAAATAACGAGGAGGATGATGTTTTGGCTATTTAGGAAAAGGTTGTACGTAAAAACGTAGATAGATCTAGACTTTTGCTGTAGGGTAAACTTCTTACTCGACATCCCTATCATCGGGAGGCCTTCAAATTTACTATGCTGAACTTATGGAAGAAATAAGGCCCAACTACTATTAGGTTTCTAGATGGTGACATATTTGTAGTGGAGTTTTTTGAACAACGAGATCGGAATGAGGTTTTGAATACACAACCGTGGAACTTTAATAGATCATTAATTTTATTTTCCTAGGTCGGGTCAATGGTGTCAGCCACCAAGGAAGTATTTTAAATTGTTTGTCACTATGACATGCCTAAATAATTTTGAATGGTCAAACTTTGTTTTCATGCTCTTCTAGTCATAACTATAATTTAAATAAATTAAGTCGAATAATTGACACTTACATGAGTTAGTCCAAAATACATGTTAATTAATCCAAAGTCTTATATGCAAACTATTCTCAAAATAATAGCCCAAAACAAACCCAATCATTCAAAATATGTACCCCATATGCTAGTCTTCCATTTGACTCTTCACCAAGTGTAGCCCTATGCCAAAATTACATAAGGGTAAATTTCACACACCGTATGCTGCCAAGTATGCTGCAATTTCCGATAGCTGAAAGGGGGGAGACTCCTCCCCTTTCATCTGCCGGAAACGGCAGAGAATGGGGGGAGTCTCCCCCCATTTTTTCTGCCGTCTGGTAGAAAAATTGGGGGGGAGTTCTCCCCATTTTCCTACCATTTCCAGTAGAGAAAATGGAGGGAGTTCCCCCTATGTTTCTGCCAGAAATGGCAAAAACATGGGGGCGGAGCTCCTCCTATGTTTCTGCCATTTGCAGAAATATGGGGGGAGTCTCCTCCCCCCATTCGCTGCCGTTTTCTGGTAGAAAAAAGGGGGAGTCTCCCCCTCTTTTCAGCTGCCGGAAATGGCAGCATTTCGGCAGCCAAGTGGCAGCCAGAATGCTGCCAATTCCGGCAACCTAAGACATTGCCGGTGGGGTGGGGTTTATTCCTTTTTTTTATTTTTTGTAATTTTTAAATTCTTTTTTTAAATTTAAAAGGTAGGGATATAAAGGTAATTTCATCTACCACTTAACGGAAATTTGGACGGATTCTGTTAAGAGGGACCTTTTGTTCGCATTTATGAAAAGTTGAGAGATCGGAAGAGCACAACCCAATGCGCTAAAAAAAAGTTAGGGACTCGGGCGATTCTAAGTGCAAAGGTTGGGGACGATATGTGAAATTTACCCATTAAATGCTCTTCCGATCTATCTCCAATTCACCCTTTCACCACAACCAGATCCATCTTCCAGTAGCCAAGGTTCTTCTCCCTCATTTTCCTTTTGTCTTTGAATTTCTTACAAGCACCTCCATCATCTCCACCATTCCCTTTCATATACAAGCCTAAACTTTTCATTGCAAACACAAAAGTATACCTTCATCTTCATTGTTCATGTAACCATAAATGCACAAATACAATTTTTGTTCATACATTCAATATATACACACATTCAATGCAAGCAAGAACCACAATAATATGCATATACACCCACTGCACCTTCACGGCATCATCTAAAACACCATGTCAGCCACCCGTCACCGCTCGCAACCGCCAACTTGCCAGAAACCGGCCTGAAACCGCGATCCTTCTCTCGGCCCCATTTTTTGAACCACCAAAATAACCCCCAATCGACCCCCAAATCGAAGCCCACTACTCCTAGATGTCTTAGAACCTATTTTTGATCGATTTGAGTGAAGAAACTCGCCGGAAAATGAGTTTTTCAAAACGAGCTTCCACCAAAAAACATTCACCATTTGCTTAAATATTTACGTAGATGAGTAGAGCTCGTTCAAAGTATCTTTTTCCCTGTATTTTGCTGTATTTACATAGATGAGTAGAGCTCGTTGAGAGCATCTTTTTCCCTATATTTTGCTGTATAAACCGCGACTTTCGGCTAAGAATAACTATATACTTGTGTCTGTGTACGTCTATATGTGTGTGTGTGTATATATATTTACAGGCGTCTTAAGGGATGGGGTTCACTTGTAAATTTAAAGAATTATTCTATTTACACCAGGATCCTTATAGTTTTAAGTGATATAAGTTAATCTCTTACCTTTTAGAGTCTTGCAAACTCGTCCCCATTATTCTGGAAATACCTAATAGAGTCCTTTAAGTTCTATTTTGAAATGTTTCAACCCTATGACTTTCAAATTTACCGATATTAGTCCCCATAGTTTCTAAGTTAGCTATTTTAGTCCTTATAATTCTGAGCCTTGTCTTTTCGGTCCCCAAACTTATGATTTGATTCCTATTCACCCATGATCTTAGTTCTTTCCTATTTTAGCCCTCAAAATCATTTGAAATACATTTTCACTCATATTTCGCACTTTCAATTGTTTCACTTTAGCCCTCAAAGTTTTTACTTTATTTATTGAACTTTAATTTTCAGCTTCTAACTTTAATTTAATTTTCTTTATTGACTAGATAGAGTGGTTGGTTACTTAAAAAGCTAATTTCAAGATTCAAAGCTC
This sequence comes from Nyctanthes arbor-tristis, assembly GCA_963692815.1. Taxonomy (NCBI): domain Eukaryota; kingdom Viridiplantae; phylum Streptophyta; class Magnoliopsida; order Lamiales; family Oleaceae; genus Nyctanthes; species Nyctanthes arbor-tristis. The sequence goes on from CAVNYN010273851.1 coordinate 55,508, forward strand.
AACTTAAGAAAAACTAAGAAGATCGGAAGAGCACACGTCTGTATTCGAAAACCCTTTTTAAGGTTTGCGCATTATTAATTTATTTGTATGGTAAATGTTATATGTGAATATGTGATGATAAGAATTACATGTTATATGCATAAGATCTCTTGATTATGCCCATAATCTGTTTAATTAAGAATTGGAAATTTGCTTTTACTATGCTTAGCTGGTTCTCATACAAGAATAAGAATAAGGACGTGGACTTGCATTTATTATTGCTTGTTTGCGAAAGAATTTAGGGTTCTTCTACCCTAGAAGAATTTACATGACTCTGTGTACCATTTATTATATAAATTAATCGATATGCGTTTGAGTCTAATAAGTATTTCGTATGAAATACTCATTCCTTTCAAATTAATAAATTTCAGGGTTCAAAGTCGACGATGAAATGACAAGCGGTGGCTATAATTAATTTGTATTATGAAAGATTGATCTTTTGAAAACTTATTTATCTTTCATGGTGAAATATTTGATAAACCTCAATTATTTTGCGACAAATGTCATGGATTGATGCACTATATTTTGTCTTCTGCACTTTTAAAACTTCGATTGAATGTTGTCATTTTCCACATTAAATTATGTTATAATTTGGCAAGAAAAGTCAAACTAACACTCCAAACATTTCAAAAATTTGGGCGTTACAGTTTGGTATCAGAGCGGGTCTAAGTTTCTGTAAGCTTACAAAATTTTCAAAATTTCTTTTCTTTCCAAAAAAAAAAAAGAGGGAAGCCACCATCACCATTTCACTCCGTCGATTCCGAGGTAAGAAAGAAGTCTTCGAGTTCTTTTCTAATTATTTATTTATTTATTTTATCGGATGCTTATATGAGCTCTTACGGTATTAAAGCAAATTAAAGAAAGTGCATTATATATGGTAAAAGAAAAGCGAGTAGAGCAAAATTTTAATTTTGTGAATTGTGACCATTTTAAAGATATTTTAACGTTTGTCCTTGAAATTGACTAAAAGGTACTAGTAAACCCTACTTAACTGGACTTTTCATAATTGGTGTTTCCAGGCATGACGGTGGGAATTGGTAAAATTCTTAGGGCTTTGCGAGATTTCAAGTCGTAGGACGCTGAATCAGTCCTAGAGCACATTGAGCGCTTTTGCTATGCACGTAACCTGGCGCGAGACCATGGCCTTGTACTTGGGGATTTTGGGACTCTTTCGTACCTATTGACCGCTCTTGACGGCGCTAAGAAAGATGTTGTCAGGGCTATGATAAGAGACATGAACTCATCACTCAATATCCCAGACGATTTTGATGCCTATTGTGATCGGTTGGTATGCTATTAGAGCATGTATTGAGCAGACCACCTTGCCTGACACCCTGAGTTGGCACCAGAGCCCCAGCCGCAGCCTGAGGTCGGTGGTGCACCAAACATTGAGGGTGAGATAATTGAGGGCACAGATGACGAAGAGGATCTGGAGGAGGATCTCGATGATGTATCGGGGAATGATATCGTTGAGGATTTCGACCCCGAGTCGTGTGTCGAGTGATTTCCCTTCACTAGTACCAGTCATTAGAGTAGTGATGAAATACGACAATATTATAGGAGTAGTAGTAGGCTGGTCATTGTAATAGGAATATGTACTCCTTTATTATTATTTTCTGGGTTGTAAAGCGAGATACACTTTCTTTTGTCATCATTGCTCTTAATTAAGGACCTTGACATTAATGTAACATTCTCTATGTGTTTCCTATTATGTCTTAAGTGATTCTTTTGATTGGCTTTTCTCGGGAAATTTCAAGTACATCATTTTATTTTATTTTATTTTTTTATTTCAAAAATGGAAAAAATGCCACGAACGAATCATACTAGCATGTTGCGAGACTTGCTCCAAGCTTTCAAGGAGCTTTGAGAGTCAACTACCCGAGCTGCAACATCTATTGTACCGCCATCTACCCAGTCATTGCCGGCGATTGAACAATTTTTGCATAGAAACTCCCAACATTTGATGTAGAAGACTGGTTAAGGGAAATTGAGAAAATCTTCAGGCATATCTCTTGCCCTGAGCATCAAAAGGTGACATACGTTGAGTTCATGTTAGTTGGGAGGGCTGGCCACTGGTGGGAGTCGGCTTACCGTACTAGGGTTGAGGAGGAACAACACAACCTCACCTGTGAGCAATTTAAGAAGGAGATGACTGATAAATATTTCCCATAGGCTCTCAGGCATCTTAAGGAGATTGAATTCCTACGTCTAACTCAAGGGGACTAAGATATTATGGACTATAAAAGGAGATTTGAAGAATTATCTCGATATGCCCCACACTTTGTCAATACGGAGGCAATGAAGGCACAGCGTTTTCAGAGGGGGTTGTGACTAGAAATTCACACCATTGTGAGCATACTTGAGTTGCCCACATAACAAGAGATGGTAAGAAAGGCCCAGATAATTGCCTTTTCTACTGGAAGATTTGGTATACTAGGAGATCAAAATAGTCAAAGGGATCACAGAAAAAGAAAATGGCACAATCAGCCCAAATATCACAACACATTCGTTCATATCTACTACATGCCTAGCTAGACTAAATCTGGTGAAGAGAAAACTGGTAGTATCCTTGGAGTTAGTCTACCTTCATGAGGCATAATTGACACTAATAAGATAGTTAAGGCTGTACCTATAGACTTTGATGGTCTCGTACAAAAAGCAGACTTGAACATAATTGAGATGAAAGATTTTGATATTATCTTAGGCATGGATTGGTTGAGTAGTAATCATGCGACTATCATGTGTCACGGAAAGAAGTAGTATTTCATAATAATGGGGAGGATGAATTTAGATTTTATGGGTCAAAAGTCAAGGCGCTTCCTCACCTTATTTCGACAATTCAAGTGGAAAAACTCGTAGCTAAAGGAAATTGCCAAGGGTGTCTGGTCAGCCTCCAAGGCAAAACATCTGATGAGGTCACATTGGACTGTGTGCCAGCTGTCAATGAGTACACTGATGCATTCCCAAATGAACTGCCAGTCATCCCGCCTAATAGGCAAGTGGAGTTTGTCATTGACCTGGTACCTAGGGCTGCGCCAATATCTAAGGCTCTGTACCGAATGGCACCTAATGAGTTGCAAGAACTGAAAATACAGTTGGAAGAGTTACTAGAGAGAGGATTTATTAGACCAAGTGTGTCACCATAGGGAACTCCAGTACTCTTTGTTACGAAAAAGATGAGAGCATGAGATTGTGTATCGATTACCGAGAACATAAAAAGTTGACTGTCAAGAATAAATATCCCATTCCTAGAATTGAAGATTTGTTTGATCAATTGAAAGGAGCGGCTGTGTTCTAGAAGATTGATTTGTGATGAGGTTACCACCAATTGAAGATCAAACCCATTGATATATCATAGACGGTATTTAGGACACGCTATGGGCATTATGAGTTTACGGTGATGCCTTTCAGTCTTATCAATGCTCCAGCGGTGTTCATAGACTTGATGAATCGGGTATTTCACCAAATTTTAGACAAGTTTGTTATCGTTTTCATAGATGACATATTGATTTATTCAAAAGATACAGAGCAACATGGAAAGCACTTGAGAAAGGTGTTGGAGACCCTTCGAGTTGAAAAGTTGTATGCTAAATTCAAGAAATGCGAATTCTGGTTAGAGAAAGTTGGATGTAACTTTTTGGCAATGTTATTTTTTGCTGTGGTTTCATCCAAGAAGGATTTATCTAAACCAATTAGCCAACCATTCCCTTGAATTTGTGGGTTATTTGTCAAGTGTGCGACTAAACACTTCAGTGGTACGGAGTCAAATTCTATGTCTGCCACATTGGAATTCACAACCAAATGTGTCTTTGTTCCAACCGTCGTGTAAGCCCTATACGGAAGATAGGCTGGTTCACTTGAAGAGATTCTTTTCTATGATTAGACCTTATAATGCAATCGCATTCTCTGGTCCAATTGCTGTTTTTGTTTCTGTATTCCTGATTTATCCACTAGGTCAGTCTGGTTGGTTCTTTGCACCTAGTTTTGGTGTAGCAGCTATGGGGTGTGGCCAAGTGGTAAGGCAACGAGTTTTGGTCTCGCTATTCAGAGGTTTGAATCCTTCCGTCCCAGAGCCATATCTGTTTCCCTTTTTTTTTAGAATAAAAATTGTTTTCTTGAACAACGTTCTGTTTCGCAGAATTCTATATGTAATTCTTGATCGAGTATGGAATTCTATTTACTCACTTTAAATTGAGTATCTGTTTCCCTCCCTTTCCTACTAGGATTGGAAATCCTGTATTTTACATATCCATACGATTGAGTCCTTGGATTTCCGAAATAGTGTGAAAAGAAGTGCTTTGAATCATTGCTATTTGACTCGGACCTGTTCTAAAAAAGTCGAGGTATTTCGAATTGTTTGTTGACACGAACAAAGTCAGGGAAACCCTCTGAAATTATTTCCACATGCTAAATTCAAGAAATGCGAATTCTAGTTAGAGAAAGTTGGCTTTTTAGGTCAGATCGTAACTGCTAAGGGTATAGAAGTTGGCCCTTCTAAGGTTGAGACTATGATTAATTGGTCAACACCTGTCAATGAGGGAGATGTGAGAAGTATCTTGGGATAAGCCCACTACCATCAGCAATTCATAGAAGGATTTTCTAAGATAGCAGGCCCGTTGACTTAATTCGCTCAGAAAGGTGTTAAGTTCCAATGGACTGATAAATGTGAGCAGAGTTTTTAGGAGTTAAATAAGCAGTTAGTTTCTGCACCGATATTAACTATACCCAATGGATCGGATAGATTTGTGATTTACAGTGACACTTCTAAGCATGGTTTAGGTTGTGTACTAATGCAGAAGGGAAAAGTTATAGCATATACGTCAAGGCAATTAAAGTAATATGAACAAAATATCCAATGCATGACCTTGAGCTTGCAGCGGTAGTCCACGCCTTAAAGATTTGGCATCACTAACTGTATGGAAGTAAGTGTGAGATTTACACTGACCATAAGAGTCTCAAGTACTTCTTCACTCAGAAATACTTGAATGTGAGACAATGACGATGGTTGGAATTAGTAAAGGACTATGATTGCACCATACTTTACCATCCGGGTAAAGTTAATGTGGCTACTGATGTTTCAGCAGAAAGAATACTGGTCAATTATCAGCATTAAGGACCGTACAAAGGCAGTTGATCTGTGATTTTGAGAAATTGAGAATTGAGATGATCACCCCAGCTACTCAAAAGTCTAGTAAACTGGCCAGTCTAATAGTCTGACCAGCTTAATAATCAAGCCTGACTTAAGAGATCGGATTATGTTAGCCCAAAGAAATGATAAATTTTTGGAAAAGATTTGAGCTATTGTTGGAATAGAGAAGAGACCAGGATTTGCGCTTACTACGGATGAGGCACTCATATTTAAAAGGCGCCTCTGTGTGCTAAAGGATGAGTGCATTAGGGATGAGATTTTGACTTAAGATCATTCCGTCCCATATGTGGCACACCACAGTGGAATAAAGATGTACCGGGATCTACGTAATACTTTCTGGTGGAGAAACATGAAAGGGGTGTATCGCGAGATTTGTTGCCAAGTGCATAGTGTGTCAATAGGTTAAAGCTAAACATCAGAGGCCATCAGGGTTATTAAATCCATTGGAGATACCAGAATAGAAATGGGAGAAAATTTCTTTGGATTTTGTAGTGGGTCTTCCTAAATCAGGAAAAGGGTATGATGCTATTTGGGTTATTGTGGATCGACTTACTAAATCAGCTCATTTTCTACCTATCCATATGAGTTTCAGTTTAGATCAATTGGCCCAGTTGTATATTAGAGAAACTGTCAGACTACACAGGGTTCCCGTATCTATTGTATTAGATAGGGATCCGAGATTCACTTCTAGATTTTGGAGAAACCTTCAAACATCAATGGGAACTAAGTTAAATTTTAGCACTGCTTATCACCCTTAGACAGATGGGCAAACTGAACGGACCAACCAAACTATGGAGGATATGTTGAGGGCGTGTGTTCTGGACTTGGGTGGTAGTTGAGAGAAGCGTTTGCCATTGGTAGAGTTCGCATATAATAACAGTTTCTAGGCAACCATTAGTATGGGCCCATACGGAGCTTTATATGGCTGTCAGTACCTATCACCTATCCATTGGGATGAAGTCGAAGAGAGGAAACTTCTAGGTCCAGATTTGGTTAAAGAAACAGTTGAATTCGTTGAAAAAATCAAATCAGGAATTAAAGCTGCACAGGATAGACAAAAGAGCTATGCTGATAAAAGGAGGAAAGATTTAGAATTTCAAGTTGGTGAGAAATTTTTTCTCAAAGTGGCTCCAACGAAAGGTATCTTATGTTTTTGCATGAAGAGGAAGTTGAGACCGAGATTTATTGGGAAGTTTGAAATACTTGAGAGGATTGGGAATGTGGCATATCGATTGGCATTACCACTAGAACTATATGCTGTACACAATGTGTTCCACGTTTCCCTGTTGAGGAAGTACATTACTGACCCAAGTCATATGGTGAACATCCAGTTAATTGATATGCAAGAAGATTTGATCTATCAAGAGGCATTTGTGTGCATATTGGAAAGAAAAGTCCATGTCCTGAGAAATAAAGAAATTACACTCTTTAAAGTCCAATAGGGCAGGCGTACTAGAGATGAGGCCACGTGGAAAAAGGAAGAAGATATTCGAAAAGAGTACCCAGACCTTCTAAATCAAGTAAGCCTAATTTCGAGGATGAAATTTTTTTAAGTGAGATCGGAAGAGCACTCGAAAAATTTTTCCATTTAAAAATCTTATTTTAAATTGTTTGTCGATATGATGTGCCTAAATAATTTTGAATAGTCAAACTTTGTTGTCGCGCTTGTCTAGTCATAACTATGATTTAAATAAATTAAGTTGAATACCTGACACTTACATGAGTTAGTCCAAAATACATGTTAATGTAACCCCAAAATTTTTAATCCAACGTCTTGTATGCAAACTCTTCTCAAAATAATAGCCCAAAACAAACCCAAGCATTCAAAATATTTACCCCATATGGTAGTCTCCCATTCAACTATTCACCTAGTGTAGCCCTATGTCCAAATTACATAACTATACAATCTCCAATTCGCCCTTTCATCACAACCAAATCCATTTTCCAGCAGCCAAGGTTATTCTCTCTCTTTTTTCCCTTTGTCTTTGAAATTCTTACAAGCACCTCCACCATCTCCACCATTCCCTCTCGCATACAATTCTAAACTTTTCATTGCAAACACAAGAGTATATCTTCATCTTCATTGTTCATGTAACCATAAATGCACAAATACAATTTTTGCTCATACATTCAATATATACACACACATTCAATGCAAGCAAGAAGCACAAGAATATACATTTACAGCCACTGTACCTTCATGGCATCATCTACACCACCGCGTCAGCCACCCGTTGCTACCGCCGGCAGCCCCCAACCGGCCAGAAACCCACTGGAATGCTCGACCCTTTGAACTTCCAAAACATACCCCAATCGACCCCCAAACTCGAAGCCCACTTCTCCTAAATGTCTTAGAACCTATTCTTGACTGATTCGAGTGAACGAAGTCGCAGGAAAATGAGCTTCCACCAAAAACTTTCACCATTTGCCTAAATATTTACATAGATGAGTCGAGCTCATTGAGATCATCTTTTTCCCTATATTTTGCCGTATAAACTATGATTTTCGACCAAGAACAACCATATGCTTGTGCCTATGTATGTATATATGCGTATATATATTTATAGACGTCTTTCGGGTTTGGGGGTTCACTTGTAAATTTAAAGAATTATTCTATTTACAAAGGGGTCCTTATAGTTTTTAAGTGATATAAGTTAATCCCTTGCCTTTTACATTCTTGCAAAATAGTCCCCATTATTCTGCAAATACCTAATAGAGTCCTTTAAATTCTATTTTGAAATGTTTCGGCCCTATGGCTATCAAGTTTACATATTTCAGTCCCCACAGTTTCTGAGTTAGCTATTTCAGTCCTTATAATTTCGAGTATATCTTTTTGGTCCCCAAACTTATGATTTGATTCCTATTCATCTCTGATCTTAGTTCTTTTCTATTTTAATCCTCCAAATCATTTGAAATACATTTTCACTCGTATTCTCCACTTTTAGTTGTTTCACTTTAGCCCTCAAAGTTTTTACTTTAATTATTAAACTTTAATTTTCAACTCCTAACTTTAATTTAATTTTTTTATTGACTAGACGGAGCGGTCGGACATTTAGAAAGCTAATTTCAAGATTCAAAGTTAAACTCAAGGAAAACTAAGAGGTAGACTCGTTATTCGAAAACCCTTTTTAAGATTTGTGCATTATTAATTGATTTGTATAGTTAATGTTATATGTAAATATGTGATGATAGGAATTGCATGTTATATGCATAAAATCTCTTGATTATGCCCATAATCTGTTTAATTAAGAATTGAAAATTTGCTTTTGTTATGCTTAGCTGGTTCTCATACAAGAATAAGAATAAGAACGTGGACTTGCATTTATTATTGCTTGTTTGCAAAAGAATTTATGGTTCTACTTTAGAAGAATTTACATGCCTATGTGTACCATTTATTATAAGAATTAATTGATATATATGCGCTTGAGTCTACTGAGTATTTCGCATGAAATACTCCTTCCTTTCAAATTAACAAATTTCAGGTTTCGGAGCCGACTATGAAATGATAAGCAGTGACTATAATTAATTTGAATTATGAAATATTGCTCTTTTGAAAACTTATTTATTTTTTGTGGAGAAATATTTGATAAACACCAATTATTTTGTGACAACTATCATGGATTGATATACTATATTTTGTCTTCTGCACTTTTAAAACGTAGATTGAATGTTGTCATTTTCCGCATTAAATTATATTATAAGTTAGCAAGAAAAGACAAGCAAACGCTACAAGCATTTCAAAATTTTGGTTGTTACAAATTTCATGGGAATAAAAATCAACCTGGAAATTACTAAACCCTTACATCGTTTTCTGAATGTGCAACTGGGAGATAATGAAGAACTCACCAAATTGACGTTGAAATATGAAAAATTGCCAGAGTTTTGCACTTTGTGTGGTCGTGTTGACCACACTTTCCCGGACTGTGGTGAAGAGGTCCCAGGAGTGTTGCGTAGGCCTGAGAATCACAGATATGGTGGCTTGATTAGAGTTCCTCTTGGTAGCCCAGGCAGAGCAAAGAATCGAAACCAACAGTGCCGAAACCCGGACAATGAGGAAAGGAACCGTGCAGCGACGTCATCAGACAATGCAGACAGTGAGGAAAGGGTTGATGAAGGAGTATTAATACATGCTGCCGAGGAAAAATCTGATCACACTGATACGCAAGGAAATCAACTAGAGCAAGTTGACAAAAATGATTATCTTTCTGGAGGAAAGGGCAAAGAGATATGTAGGCAAGAAGACAACCGGTGGCATAAAAATGCGGGGATGGACTCAGAGACGGTGATGGGTCAGAGTGCAGGAAATAAATGGTCGAGTATACAAAGGCAGGGCGAGAATGAGGGTGAGGACCAGCTGAATATAGGCTTGAGTGGCTCTAAACGCGGAAGGAATGAGGAGGCCAGAGCAAGGCATCAAGAAGATGAGGCTGGTTCTTGTTAACTTTACAAAGGAATTATTGGCAGTCGTTGCGAGCAATGAGTGTTATTAGCTGAAATGCTGGAGGATTGGGGGGGGGGGGGGGCATTGACTCGAA